>JAGQAX010000011.1:25500308-25661074 GCA_019142605.1 Cephalopholis sonnerati
AAAAAGTCAGTGAAAACATACAAACCTTCCTGAAATGTATATTGAAAAGACACACACCAGACAACAACAAACATTGGAAAACACACTTACCTTATCAACAAAATGCTAAACTGTACTTACCTTATCAAACAAATGCTAAAATATACTTACCTTATCAAAAAAAATGCTGAAATGTACAGCGATCAGATTGACAACCATACAAGGAGTAAAATTGGAAAACATATTACCTTGTCAAAAATGTTATTGACATACAAAAAGACATATATATAAATACATTGCACATGGTCACAAAAATGCAATCCATACATTAAAAAAAATTAAACACATCAAAGGATATATGACAGAAAAAAAAGTCAGTGAAAACATACAAACCTTCCTGAAATGTATATTGAAAAGACACACAACCACACAACAACAAACATTGGAAAACACACTTACCTTATCAAAAAAATGCTAAACTGTACTTACCTTATCAAAAAAATGCTAAAATATACTTACCTTATCAAAAAAAATGCTGAAATGTACAGTGATCAGATTGACAACCATACAAGAAGTAAAATTGGAAAACATATTACCTTGTCAAAAATGTTATTGACATATAAAAAGAAATATCTATAAATACATTGCACATGGTCACAAAAATGCAATCCATACATTAAAAAAAATCAACATATCATAAGAAATATGAAAAAAAAAAAGTCAGTGAAAACATACAAACCTTCCTGAAATGTATATTGAAAAGACACACAACCAGACAACAACAAACATTGGAAAACACACTTAGCTTATCAACAAAATGCTAAACTGTACTTACCTTATCAAAAAAAATGCTAAAATGTACAGTGATCAGACTGACAACCATACAAGGAGTAAAATTGGAAAACATATTACCTTGTCAAAAATGTTATTGACATACAAAAAGACATATATATAAATACATTGCACATGGTCACAAAAATGCAATCCATACATTAAAAGAAATTAAACACATCAAAGGATATATGTCAGAAAAAAAAGTCAGTGAAAACATACAAACCTTCCTGAAATGTATATTGAAAAGACACACAACCAGACAACAACAAACATTGGAAAACACACTTACCGTATCAAAAAAATGCTAAACTGTACTTACCTTATCAAAAAAATGCTAAAACATACTTACCTTATCAAAAAAAAATGCTAAAATGTACAGTGATCAGACTGACAACCATACAAGGAGTAAAATTGGAAAACATATTACCTTGTCAAAAATGTTATTGTCATACAAAAAGACATATATATAAATACATTGCACATGGTAACAAAAATGCAATCCATTAATTAAAAGAAATTAAACACATCAAAGGATATATGTCAGAAAAAAAAGTCAGTGAAAACATACAAACCTTCCTGAAATGTATATTGAAAAGACACACAACCAGACAACAACAAACATTGGAAAACACACTTACCTTATCAAAAAAATGCTAAACTGTACTTACCTTATCAAAAAAATACTAAAACATACTTACCTTATCAAAAAAAAATGCTAAAATGTACAGTGATCAGATTGACAACCATACAAGGAGTAAAATTGGAAAACATATTACCTTGTCAAAAATGTTATTGTCATACAAAAAGACATATATATAAATACATTGCACATGGTCACAAAAATGCAATCCATACATTAAAAAAAATTAAACACATCAAAGGATATATGACAGAAAAAAAAGTCAGTGAAAACATACAAACCTTCCTGAAATGTATATTGAAAAGACACACAACCAGACAACAACAAACATTGGAAAACACACTTACCTTATCAAAAAAATGCTAAACTGTACTTACCTTATCAAACAAATGCTAAAATATACTTACCTTATCAAAAAAAATGCTGAAATGTACAGCGATCAGATTGACAACCATACAAGGAGTAAAATTGGAAAACATATTACCTTGTCAAAAATGTTATTGACATACAAAAAGACATATATATAAATACATTGCACATGGTCACAAAAATGCAATCCATACATTAAAAAAATTAAACACATCAAAGGATATATGACAGAAAAAAAAGTCAGTGAAAACATACAAACCTTCCTGAAATGTATATTGAAAAGACACACAACCACACAACAACAAACATTGGAAAACACACTTACCTTATCAAAAAAATGCTAAACTGTACTTACCTTATCAAAAAAATGCTAAAATATACTTACCTTATCAAAAAAAAATGCTGAAATGTACAGTGATCAGATTGACAACCATACAAGAAGTAAAATTGGAAAACATATTACCTTGTCAAAAATGGTATTGACATATAAAAAGAAATATCTATAAATACATTGCACATGGTCACAAAAATGCAATCCATACATTAAAAAAAATCAACATATCATAAGAAATATGAAAAAAAAAAGTCAGTGAAAACATACAAACCTTCCTGAAATGTATATTGAAAAGACACACAACCAGACAACAACAAACATTGGAAAACACACTTACCTTATCAAAAAAATGCTAAAACATACTTACCTTATCAAAAAAAATGCTAAAATGTACAGTGATCAGACTGACAACCATACAAGGAGTAAAATTGGAAAACATATTACCTTGTCAAAAATGTTATTGTCATACAAAAAGACATATATATAAATACATTGCACATGGTCACAAAAATGCAATCCATTAATTAAAAGAAATTAAACACATCAAAGGATATATGTCAGAAAAAAAAGTCAGTGAAAACATACAAACCTTCCTGAAATGTATATTGAAAAGACACACAACCAGACAACAACAAACATTGGAAAACACACTTACCTTATTAAAAAAATGCTAAACTGTACTTACCTTATCAAAAAAATGCTAAAACATACTTACCTTATCAAAAAAAATGCTAAAATGTACAGTGATCAGATTGACAACCATACAAGGAGTAAAATTGGAAAACATATTACCTTGTCAAAAATGTTACTGACATACAAAAAGACATATATATAAATACATTGCACATGGTCACAAAAATGCAATCCATACATTAAAAAAAATTAAACACATCAAAGGATATATGACAGAAAAAAAGTCAGTGAAAACATACAAACCTTCCTGAAATGTATATTGAAAAGACACACAACCACACAACAACAAACATTGGAAAACACACTTACCTTATCAAAAAAATGCTAAACTGTACTTACCTTATCAAAAAAATGCTAAAATATACTTACCTTATCAAAAAAAATGCTGAAATGTACAGTGATCAGATTGACAACCATACAAGAAGTAAAATTGGAAAACATATTACCTTGTCAAAAATGTTATTGACATATAAAAAGAAATATCTATAAATACATTACACATGGTCACAAAAATGCAATCCATACATTAAAAAAAATCAACATATCATAAGAAATATGAAAAAAAAAAGTCAGTGAAAACATACAAACCTTCCTGAAATGTATATTGAAAAGACACACAACCAGACAACAACAAACATTGGAAAACACACTTACCTTATCAAAAAAAATGCTAAACTGTACTTACCTTATCAAACAAATGCTAAAATATACTTACCTTATCAAAAAAAATGCTGAAATGTACAGTGATCAGATTGACAACCATACAAGGAGTAAAATTGGAAAACATATTACCTTGTCAAAAATGTTATTGACATACAAAAAGACATATATATAAATACATTGCACATGGTCACAAAAATGCAATCCATACATTAAAAAAAATTAAACACATCAAAGGATATATGACAGAAAAAAAAGTCAGTGAAAACATACAAACCTTCCTGAAATGTATATTGAAAAGACACACAACCACACAACAACAAACATTGGAAAACACACTTACCTTATCAAAAAAATGCTAAACTGTACTTACCTTATCAAAAAAATGCTAAAATATACTTACCTTATCAAAAAAAATGCTAAAATGTACAGTGATAAGATTGACAACCATACAAGGAGTAAAATTGGAAAACATATTACCTTGTCAAAAATGTTATTGACATACAAAAAGACATATATATAAATACATTGCACATGGTCACAAAAATGCAATCCATACATTAAAAAAAATTAAACACATCAAAGGATATATGACATCAAAAAGTCAGTGAAAACATACAAACCTTCCTGAAATGTATATTGAAAAGACAGACAACCACACAACAACAAACATTGGAAAACACACTTACCTTATCAAAACAATGCTAAACTGTACTTACCTTATCAAAAAAATACTAAAACATACTTACCTTATCAAAAAAAATGCTAAAATGTACAGTGATCAGATTGACAACCATACAAGGAGTAAAATTGGAAAACATATTACCTTGTCAAAAATGTTACTGACATACAAAAAGACATATATATAAATACATTGCACATGGTCACAAAAATGCAATACATACATTAAAAAAAATTAAACACATCAAAAGATATATGACATCAAAAAAAGTCAGTGAAAACATACAAACCTTCCTGAAATGTATATTGAAAAGACACACAACCAGACAACAACAAACATTGGAAAACACACTTACCTTATCAACAAAATGCTAAACTGTACTTACCTTATCAAACAAATGCTAAAATATACTTACCTTATCAAAAAAAATGCTGAAATGTACAGCGATCAGATTGACAACCATACAAGGAGTAAAATTGGAAAACATATTACCTTGTCAAAAATGTTATTGACATACAAAAAGACATATATATAAATACATTGCACATGGTCACAAAAATGCAATCCATACATTAAAAAAAATTAAACACATCAAAGGATATATGACAGAAAAAAAAGTCAGTGAAAACATACAAACCTTCCTGAAATGTATATTGAAAAGACACACAACCACACAACAACAAACATTGGAAAACACACTTACCTTATCAAAAAAATGCTAAACTGTACTTACCTTATCAAAAAAATGCTAAAATATACTTACCTTATCAAAAAAAATGCTGAAATGTACAGTGATCAGATTGACAACCATACAAGAAGTAAAATTGGAAAACATATTACCTTGTCAAAAATGTTATTGACATATAAAAAGAAATATCTATAAATACATTGCACATGGTCACAAAAATGCAATCCATACATGAAAAAAAATCAACATATCATAAGAAATATGAAAAAAAAAAAGTCAGTGAAAACATACAAACCTTCCTGAAATGTATATTGAAAAGACACACAACCAGACAACAACAAACATTGGAAAACACACTTACCTTATCAACAAAATGCTAAACTGTACTTACCTTATCAAAAAAAATGCTAAAATGTACAGTGATCAGACTGACAACCATACAAGGAGTAAAATTGGAAAACATATTACCTTGTCAAAAATGTTATTGACATACAAAAAGACATATATATAAATACATTGCACATGGTCACAAAAATGCAATCCATACATTAAAAGAAATTAAACACATCAAAGGATATATGTCAGAAAAAAAAGTCAGTGAAAACATACAAACCTTCCTGAAATGTATATTGAAAAGACACACAACCAGACAACAACAAACATTGGAAAACACACTTACCGTATCAAAAAAATGCTAAACTGTACTTACCTTATCAAAAAAATGCTAAAACATACTTACCTTATCAAAAAAAATGCTAAAATGTACAGTGATCAGACTGACAACCATACAAGGAGTAAAATTGGAAAACATATTACCTTGTCAAAAATGTTATTGTCATACAAAAAGACATATATATAAATACATTGCACATGGTAACAAAAATGCAATCCATTAATTAAAAGAAATTAAACACATCAAAGGATATATGTCAGAAAAAAAAGTCAGTGAAAACATACAAACCTTCCTGAAATGTATATTGAAAAGACACACAACCAGACAACAACAAACATTGGAAAACACACTTACCTTATCAAAAAAATGCTAAACTGTACTTACCTTATCAAACAAATGCTAAAATATACTTACCTTATCAAAAAAAATGCTGAAATGTACAGTGATCAGATTGACAACCATACAAGGAGTAAAATTGGAAAACATATTACCTTGTCAAAAATGTTATTGACATACAAAAAGACATATATATAAATACATTGCACATGGTCACAAAAATGCAATCCATACATTAAAAAAAATTAAACACATCAAAGGATATATGACAGAAAAAAAAGTCAGTGAAAACATACAAACCTTCCTGAAATGTATATTGAAAAGACACACAACCACACAACAACAAACATTGGAAAACACACTTACCTTATCAAAAAAATGCTAAACTGTACTTACCTTATCAAAAAAATGCTAAAATATACTTACCTTATCAAAAAAAATGCTGAAATGTACAGTGATCAGATTGACAACCATACAAGAAGTAAAATTGGAAAACATATTACCTTGTCAAAAATGTTATTGACATATAAAAAGAAATATCTATAAATACATTGCACATGGTCACAAAAATGCAATCCATACATTAAAAAAAATCAACATATCATAAGAAATATGAAAAAAAAAAAGTCAGTGAAAACATACAAACCTTCCTGAAATGTATATTGAAAAGACACACAACCAGACAACAACAAACATTGGAAAACACACTTACCTTATCAACAAAATGCTAAACTGTACTTACCTTATCAAAAAAATGCTAAAATATACTTACCTTATCAAAAAAAATGCTAAAATGTACAGTGATCAGATTGACAACCATACAAGGAGTAAAATTGGAAAACATATTACCTTGTCAAAAATGTTATTGACATACAAAAAGACATATATATAAATACATTGCACATGGTCACAAAAATGCAATCCATACATTAAAAAAAAATTAAACACATCAAAGGATATATGACAGAAAAAAAAGTCAGTGAAAACATACAAACCTTCCTGAAATGTATATTGAAAAGACACACAACCAGACAACAACAAACATTGGAAAACACACTTTCCTTATCAAAAAAATGCTAAACTGTACTTACCTTATCAAAAAAATGCTAAAATATACTTACCTTATCAAAAAAAATGCTGAAATGTACAGTGATCAGATTGACAACCATACAAGAAGTAAAATTGGAAAACATATTACCTTGTCAAAAATGTTATTGACATATAAAAAGAAATATCTATAAATAAATTGCACATGGTCACAAAAATGCAATCCATACATTAAAAAAAAATTAAACACATCAAAGGATATATGACAGAAAAAAAAGTCAGTGAAAACATACAAACCTTCCTGAAATGTATATTGAAAAGACACACAACCAGACAACAACAAACATTGGAAAACACACTTACCTTATCAACAAAATGCTAAACTGTACTTACCTTATCAAAAAAATGCTAAAATATACTTACCTTATCAAAAAAAATGCTAAAACATACTTACCTTATCAAAAAAAATGCTAAAATGTACAGTGATCAGATTGACAACCATACAAGGAGTAAAATTGGAAAACATATTACCTTGTCAAAAATGTTATTGACATACAAAAAGACACATATATAAATACATTGCACATGGTCACAAAAATGCAATCCATACATTAAAAAAAATTAAACACATCAAAGGATATATGACATCAAAAAGTCAGTGAAAACATACAAACCTTCCTGAAATGTATATTGAAAAGACAGACAACCACACAACAACAAACATTGGAAAACACACTTACCTTATTAAAAAAATGCTAAACTGTACTTACCTTATCAAAAAAATGCTAAAATATACTTACCTTATCAAAAAAAATGCTGAAATGTACAGTGATCAGATTGACAACCATACAAGGAGTAAAATTGGAAAACATATTACCTTGTCAAAAATGTTATTGACATACAAAAAGACATATATATAAATACATTGCACATGGTCACAAAAATGCAATCCATACATTAAAAAAAAATTAAACACATCAAAGGATATATGACAGAAAAAAAAAGTCAGTGAAAACATACAAACCTTCCTGAAATGTATATTGAAAAGACACACAACCAGACAACAACAAACATTGGAAAACACACTTACCTTATCAAAACAATGCTAAACTGTACTTACCTTATCAAAAAAATGCTAAAACATACTTACCTTATCAAAAAAAATGCTAAAATGTACAGTGATCAGATTGACAACCATACAAGGAGTAAAATTGGAAAACATATTACCTTGTCAAAAATGTTACTGACATACAAAAAGACATATATATAAATACATTGCACATGGTCACAAAAATGCAATACATACATTAAAAAAAATTAAACACATCAAAAGATATATGACATCAAAAAAAGTCAGTGAAAACATACAAACCTTCCTGAAATGTATATTGAAAAGACACACAACCAGACAACAACAAACATTGGAAAACACACTTACCTTATCAACAAAATGCTAAACTGTACTTACCTTATCAAACAAATGCTAAAATATACTTACCTTATCAAAAAAAATGCTGAAATGTACAGTGATCAGATTGACAACCATACAAGGAGTAAAATTGGAAAACATATTACCTTGTCAAAAATGTTATTGACATACAAAAAGACATATATATAAATACATTGCACATGGTCACAAAAATGCAATCCATACATTAAAAAAAATTAAACACATCAAAGGATATATGACAGAAAAAAAAGTCAGTGAAAACATACAAACCTTCCTGAAATGTATATTGAAAAGACACACAACCACACAACAACAAACATTGGAAAACACACTTACCTTATCAAAAAAATGCTAAACTGTACTTACCTTATCAAAAAAATGCTAAAATATACTTACCTTATCAAAAAAAATGCTGAAATGTACAGTGATCAGATTGACAACCATACAAGAAGTAAAATTGGAAAACATATTACCTTGTCAAAAATGTTATTGACATATAAAAAGAAATATCTATAAATACATTGCACATGGTCACAAAAATGCAATCCATACATTAAAAAAAATCAACATATCATAAGAAATATGAAAAAAAAAAAGTCAGTGAAAACATACAAACCTTCCTGAAATGTATATTGAAAAGACACACAACCAGACAACAACAAACATTGGAAAACACACTTACCTTATCAAAAAAATGCTAAAACATACTTACCTTATCAAAAAAAATGCTAAAATGTACAGTGATCAGACTGACAACCATACAAGGAGTAAAATTGGAAAACCTATTACCTTGTCAAAAATGTTATTGTCATACAAAAAGACATATATATAAATACATTGCACATGGTAACAAAAATGCAATCCATTAATTAAAAGAAATTAAACACATCAAAGGATATATGTCAGAAAAAAAAGTCAGTGAAAACATACAAACCTTCCTGAAATGTATATTGAAAAGACACACAACCAGACAACAACAAACATTGGAAAACACACTTACCTTATTAAAAAAATGCTAAACTGTACTTACCTTATCAAAAAAATGCTAAAATATACTTACCTTATCAAAAAAAATGCTGAAATGTACAGTGATCAGATTGACAACCATACAAGGAGTAAAATTGGAAAACATATTACCTTGTCAAAAATGTTATTGACATACAAAAAGACATATATATAAATACATTGCACATGGTCACAA
This sequence comes from Cephalopholis sonnerati, assembly GCA_019142605.1. NCBI lineage: Eukaryota > Metazoa > Chordata > Actinopteri > Perciformes > Serranidae > Cephalopholis > Cephalopholis sonnerati. The sequence continues at coordinate 25,509,895 of JAGQAX010000011.1, forward strand.
AAATGCAATCCATACATTAAAAAAAATTAAACACATCAAAGGATATATGACAGAAAAAAAAAGTCAGTGAAAACATACAAACCTTCCTGAAATGTATATTGAAAAGACACACAACCAGACAACAACAAACATTGGAAAACACACTTACCTTATCAAAACAATGCTAAACTGTACTTACCTTATCAAAAAAATGCTAAAACATACTTACCTTATCAAAAAAAATGCTAAAATGTACAGTGATCAGATTGACAACCATACAAGGAGTAAAATTGGAAAACATATTACCTTGTCAAAAATGTTACTGACATACAAAAAGACATATATATAAATACATTGCACATGGTCACAAAAATGCAATCCATACATTAAAAAAAATTAAACACATCAAAGGATATATGACAGAAAAAAAAGTCAGTGAAAACATACAAACCTTCCTGAAATGTATATTGAAAAGACACACAACCACACAACAACAAACATTGGAAAACACACTTACCTTATCAAAAAAATGCTAAACTGTACTTACCTTATCAAAAAAATGCTAAAATATACTTACCTTATCAAAAAAAATGCTGAAATGTACAGTGATCAGATTGACAACCATACAAGAAGTAAAATTGGAAAACATATTACCTTGTCAAAAATGTTATTGACATATAAAAACAAATATCTATAAATACATTGCACATGGTCACAAAAATGCAATCCATACATTAAAAAAAATCAACATATCATAAGAAATATGAAAAAAAAAAAGTCAGTGAAAACATACAAACCTTCCTGAAATGTATATTGAAAAGACACACAACCAGACAACAACAAACATTGGAAAACACACTTACCTTATCAAAAAAATGCTAAACTGTACTTACCTTATCAAACAAATGCTAAAATATACTTACCTTATCAAAAAAAATGCTGAAATGTACAGTGATCAGATTGACAACCATACAAGGAGTAAAATTGGAAAACATATTACCTTGTCAAAAATGTTAATGACATACAAAAAGACATATATATAAATACATTGCACATGGTCACAAAAATGCAATCCATACATTAAAAAAAATTAAACACATCAAAGGATATATGACAGAAAAAAAAGTCAGTGAAAACATACAAACCTTCCTGAAATGTATATTGAAAAGACACACAACCACACAACAACAAACATTGGAAAACACACTTACCTTATCAAAAAAATGCTAAACTGTACTTACCTTATCAAAAAAATGCTAAAATATACTTACCTTATCAAAAAAAATGCTAAAATGTACAGTGATAAGATTGACAACCATACAAGGAGTAAAATTGGAAAACATATTACCTTGTCAAAAATGTTATTGACATACAAAAAGACATATATATAAATACATTGCACATGGTCACAAAAATGCAATCCATACATTAAAAAAAATTAAACACATCAAAGGATATATGACATCAAAAAGTCAGTGAAAACATACAAACCTTCCTGAAATGTATATTGAAAAGACAGACAACCACACAACAACAAACATTGGAAAACACACTTACCTTATCAAAACAATGCTAAACTGTACTTACCTTATCAAAAAAATACTAAAACATACTTACCTTATCAAAAAAAATGCTAAAATGTACAGTGATCAGATTGACAACCATACAAGGAGTAAAATTGGAAAACATATTACCTTGTCAAAAATGTTACTGACATACAAAAAGACATATATATAAATACATTGCACATGGTCACAAAAATGCAATACATACATTAAAAAAAATTAAACACATCAAAAGATATATGACATCAAAAAAAGTCAGTGAAAACATACAAACCTTCCTGAAATGTATATTGAAAAGACACACAACCAGACAACAACAAACATTGGAAAACACACTTACCTTATCAACAAAATGCTAAACTGTACTTACCTTATCAAACAAATGCTAAAATATACTTACCTTATCAAAAAAAATGCTGAAATGTACAGCGATCAGATTGACAACCATACAAGGAGTAAAATTGGAAAACATATTACCTTGTCAAAAATGTTATTGACATACAAAAAGACATATATATAAATACATTGCACATGGTCACAAAAATGCAATCCATACATTAAAAAAAATTAAACACATCAAAGGATATATGACAGAAAAAAAAGTCAGTGAAAACATACAAACCTTCCTGAAATGTATATTGAAAAGACACACAACCACACAACAACAAACATTGGAAAACACACTTACCTTATCAAAAAAATGCTAAACTGTACTTACCTTATCAAAAAAATGCTAAAATATACTTACCTTATCAAAAAAAATGCTGAAATGTACAGTGATCAGATTGACAACCATACAAGAAGTAAAATTGGAAAACATATTACCTTGTCAAAAATGTTATTGACATATAAAAAGAAATATCTATAAATACATTGCACATGGTCACAAAAATGCAATCCATACATTAAAAAAAATCAACATATCATAAGAAATATGAAAAAAAAAAAGTCAGTGAAAACATACAAACCTTCCTGAAATGTATATTGAAAAGACACACAAACAGACAACAACAAACATTGGAAAACACACTTACCTTATCAACAAAATGCTAAACTGTACTTACCTTATCAAAAAAAATGCTAAAATGTACAGTGATCAGACTGACAACCATACAAGGAGTAAAATTGGAAAACATATTACCTTGTCAAAAATGTTATTGACATACAAAAAGACATATATATAAATACATTGCACATGGTCACAAAAATGCAATCCATACATTAAAAGAAATTAAACACATCAAAGGATATATGTCAGAAAAAAAAGTCAGTGAAAACATACAAACCTTCCTGAAATGTATATTGAAAAGACACACAACCAGACAACAACAAACATTGGAAAACACACTTACCGTATCAAAAAAATGCTAAACTGTACTTACCTTATCAAAAAAATGCTAAAACATACTTACCTTATCAAAAAAAATGCTAAAATGTACAGTGATCAGACTGACAACCATACAAGGAGTAAAATTGGAAAACATATTACCTTGTCAAAAATGTTATTGTCATACAAAAAGACATATATATAAATACATTGCACATGGTAACAAAAATGCAATCCATTAATTAAAAGAAATTAAACACATCAAAGGATATATGTCAGAAAAAAAAGTCAGTGAAAACATACAAACCTTCCTGAAATGTATATTGAAAAGACACACAACCAGACAACAACAACCATTGGAAAACACACTTACCTTATCAAAAAAATGCTAAACTGTACTTACCTTATCAAACAAATGCTAAAATATACTTACCTTATCAAAAAAAATGCTAAAATGTACAGTGATCAGATTGACAACCATACAAGGAGTAAAATTGGAAAACATATTACCTTGTCAAAAATGTTATTGACATACAAAAAGACATATATATAAATATATTGCACATGGTCACAAAAATGCAATCCATACATTAAAAAAAATTAAACACATCAAAGGATATATGACAGAAAAAAAAGTCAGTGAAAACATACAAACCTTCCTGAAATGTATATTGAAAAGACACACAACCAGACAACAACAAACATTGGAAAACACACTTACCTTATCAAAAAAATGCTAAACTGTACTTACCTTATCAAAAAAATACTAAAACATACTTACCTTATCAAAAAAAAATGCTAAAATGTACAGTGATCAGATTGACAACCATACAAGGAGTAAAATTGGAAAACATATTACCTTGTCAAAAATGTTATTGTCATACAAAAAGACATATATATAAATACATTGCACATGGTCACAAAAATGCAATCCATACATTAAAAAAAATTAAACACATCAAAGGATATATGACAGAAAAAAAAGTCAGTGAAAACATACAAACCTTCCTGAAATGTATATTGAAAAGACACACAACCAGACAACAACAAACATTGGAAAACACACTTACCTTATCAAAACAATGCTAAACTGTACTTACCTTATCAAACAAATGCTAAAATATACTTACCTTATCAAAAAAAATGCTGAAATGTACAGCGATCAGATTGACAACCATACAAGGAGTAAAATTGGAAAACATATTACCTTGTCAAAAATGTTATTGACATACAAAAAGACATATATATAAATACATTGCACATGGTCACAAAAATGCAATCCATACATTAAAAAAAATTAAACACATCAAAGGATATATGACAGAAAAAAAAGTCAGTGAAAACATACAAACCTTCCTGAAATGTATATTGAAAAGACACACAACCAGACAACAACAAACATTGGAAAACACACTTACCTTATCAAAAAAATGCTAAACTGTACTTACCTTATCAAACAAATGCTAAAATATACTTACCTTATCAAAAAAAATGCTGAAATGTACAGTGATCAGATTGACAACCATACAAGAAGTAAAATTGGAAAACATATTACCTTGTCAAAAATGTTATTGACATATAAAAAGAAATATCTATAAATACATTGCACATGGTCACAAAAATGCAATCCATACATTAAAAAAAAATCAACATATCATAAGAAATATGAAAAAAAAAAAGTCAGTGAAAACATACAAACCTTCCTGAAATGTATATTGAAAAGACACACAACTAGACAACAACAAACATTGGAAAACACACTTACCTTATCAACAAAATGCTAAACTGTACTTACCTTATCAAAAAAATGGTAAAATATACTTACCTTATCAAAAAAAATGCTAAAATGTACAGTGATCAGATTGACAACCATACAAGGAGTAAAATTGGAAAACATATTACCTTGTCAAAAATGTTATTGACATACAAAAAGACATATATATAAATACATTGCACATGGTCACAAAAATGCAATCCATACATTAAAAAAAAATTAAACACATCAAAGGATATATGACAGAAAAAAAAGTCAGTGAAAACATACAAACCTTCCTGAAATGTATATTGAAAAGACACACAACCAGACAACAACAAACATTGGAAAACACACTTTCCTTATCAAAAAAATGCTAAACTGTACTTACCTTATCAAAAAAATGCTAAAATATACTTACCTTATCAAAAAAAATGCTGAAATGTACAGTGATCAGATTGACAACCATACAAGAAGTAAAATTGGAAAACATATTACCTTGTCAAAAATGTTATTGACATATAAAAAGAAATATCTATAAATAAATTGCACATGGTCACAAAAATGCAATCCATACATTAAAAAAAAATTAAACACATCAAAGGATATATGACAGAAAAAAAAGTCAGTGAAAACATACAAACCTTCCTGAAATGTATATTGAAAAGACACACAACCAGACAACAACAAACATTGGAAAACACACTTACCTTATCAACAAAATGCTAAACTGTACTTACCTTATCAAAAAAATGCTAAAATATACTTACCTTATCAAAAAAAATGCTAAAATGTACAGTGATCAGATTGACAACCATACAAGGAGTAAAATTGGAAAACATATTACCTTGTCAAAAATGTTATTGACATACAAAAAGACACATATATAAATACATTGCACATGGTCACAAAAATGCAATCCATACATTAAAAAAAATTAAACACATCAAAGGATATATGACATCAAAAAGTCAGTGAAAACATACAAACCTTCCTGAAATGTATATTGAAAAGACAGACAACCACACAACAACAAACATTGGAAAACACACTTACCTTATTAAAAAAATGCTAAACTGTAATTACCTTATCAAAAAAATGCTAAAATATACTTACCTTATCAAAAAAAATGCTGAAATGTACAGTGATCAGATTGACAACCATACAAGGAGTAAAATTGGAAAACATATTACCTTGTCAAAAATGTTATTGACATACAAAAAGACATATATATAAATACATTGCACATGGTCACAAAAATGCAATCCATACATTAAAAAAAAATTAAACACATCAAAGGATATATGACAGAAAAAAAAAGTCAGTGAAAACATACAAACCTTCCTGAAATGTATATTGAAAAGACACACAACCAGACAACAACAAACATTGGAAAACACACTTACCTTATCAAAAAAATGCTAAACTGTACTTACCTTATCAAAAAAATGCTAAAATATACTTACCTTATCAAAAAAAATGCTGAAATGTACAGTGATCAGATTGACAACCATACAAGAAGTAAAATTGGAAAACATATTACCTTGTCAAAAATGTTATTGACATATAAAAAGAAATATCTATAAATACATTGCACATGGTCACAAAAATGCAATCCATACATTAAAAAAAATCAACATATCATAAGAAATATGAAAAAAAAAAAGTCAGTGAAAACATACAAACCTTCCTGAAATGTATATTGAAAAGACACACAACCAGACAACAACAAACATTGGAAAACACACTTACCTTATCAAAAAAATGCTAAAACATACTTACCTTATCAAAAAAAATGCTAAAATGTACAGTGATCAGACTGACAACCATACAAGGAGTAAAATTGGAAAACATATTACCTTGTCAAAAATGTTATTGTCATACAAAAAGACATATATATAAATACATTGCACATGGTCACAAAAATGCAATCCATTAATTAAAAGAAATTAAACACATCAAAGGATATATGTCAGAAAAAAAAGTCAGTGAAAACATACAAACCTTCCTGAAATGTATATTGAAAAGACACACAACTAGACAACAACAAACATTGGAAAACACACTTACCTTATCAAAAAAATGCTAAACTGTACTTACCTTATCAAACAAATGCTAAAATATACTTACCTTATCAAAAAAAATGCTGAAATGTACAGTGATCAGATTGACAACCATACAAGGAGTAAAATTGGAAAACATATTACCTTGTCAAAAATGTTATTGACATAGAAAAAGACATATATATAAATACATTGCACATGGTCACAAAAATGCAATCCATACATTAAAAAAAATTAAACACATCAAAGGATATATGACAGAAAAAAAAGTCAGTGAAAACATACAAACCTTCCTGAAATGTATATTGAAAAGACACACAACCAGACAACAACAAACATTGGAAAACACACTTACCTTATCAAAAAAATGCTAAACTGTACTTACCTTATCAAACAAATGCTAAAATATACTTACCTTATCAAAAAAAATGCTGAAATGTACAGCGATCAGATTGACAACCATACAAGGAGTAAAATTGGAAAACATATTACCTTGTCAAAAATGTTATTGACATACAAAAAGACACATATATAAATACATTGCACATGGTCACAAAAATGCAATCCATACATTAAAAAAAATTAAACACATCAAAGGATATATGACAGAAAAAAAAGTCAATGAAAACATACAAACCTTCCTGAAATGTATATTGAAAAGACACACAACCACACAACAACAAACATTGGAAAACACACTTACCTTATCAAAAAAATGCTAAAATATACTTACCTTATCAAAAAAAATGCTGAAATGTACAGTGATCAGATTGACAACCATACAAGAAGTAAAATTGGAAAACATATTACCTTGTCAAAAATGTTATTGACATATAAAAAGAAATATCTATAAATACATTGCACATGGTCACAAAAATGCAATCCAAACATTAAAAAAAATCAACATATCATAAGAAATATGAAAAAAAAAAAAGTCAGTGAAAACATACAAACCTTCCTGAAATGTATATTGAAAAGACACACAACCAGACAACAACAAACATTGGAAAACACACTTACCTTATCAACAAAATGCTAAACTGTAATTACCTTATCAAAAAAATGCTAAAATATACTTACCTTATCAAAAAAAATGCTAAAATGTACAGTGATCAGATTGACAACCATACAAGGAGTAAAATTGGAAAACATATTACCTTGTCAAAAATGTTATTGACATACAAAAAGACATATATATAAATACATTGCACATGGTCACAAAAATGCAATCCATACATTAAAAAAAAATTAAACACATCAAAGGATATATGACAGAAAAAAAAGTCAGTGAAAACATACAAACCTTCCTGAAATGTATATTGAAAAGACACACAACCAGACAACAACAAACATTGGAAAACACACTTTCCTTATCAAAAAAATGCTAAACTGTACTTACCTTATCAAAAAAATGCTAAAATATACTTACCTTATCAAAAAAAATGCTGAAATGTACAGTGATCAGATTGACAACCATACAAGAAGTAAAATTGGAAAACATATTACCTTGTCAAAAATGTTATTGACATATAAAAAGAAATATCTATAAATAAATTGCACATGGTCACAAAAATGCAATCCATACATTAAAAAAAAATTAAACACATCAAAGGATATATGACAGAAAAAAAAGTCAGTGAAAACATACAAACCTTCCTGAAATGTATATTGAAAAGACACACAACCAGACAACAACAAACATTGGAAAACACACTTACCTTATCAAAACAATGCTAAACTGTACTTACCTTATCAAAAAAAATGCTAAAACATACTTACCTTATCAAAAAAAATGCTAAAATGTACAGTGATCAGATTGACAACCATACAAGGAGTAAAATTGGAAAACATATTACCTTGTCAAAAATGTTACTGACATACAAAAAGACATATATATATAAATACATTGCACATGGTCACAAAAATGCAATACATACATTAAAAAAAATTAAACACATCAAAAGATATATGACATCAAAAAAAGTCAGTGAAAACATACAAACCTTCCTGAAATGTATATTGAAAAGACACACAACCAGACAACAACAAACATTGGAAAACACACTTACCTTATCAAAAAAATGCTAAACTGTACTTACCTTATCAAAAAAATGCTAAAATATACTTACCTTATCAAAAAAAATGCTGAAATGTACAGTGATCAGATTGACAACCATACAAGAAGTAAAATTGGAAAACATATTACCTTGTCAAAACTGTTATTGACATATAAAAAGAAATATCTATAAATACATTGCACATGGTCACAAAAATGCAATCCATACATTAAAAAAAATCAACATACCATAAGAAATATGAAAAAAAAAGTCAGTGAAAACATACAAACCTTCCTGAAATGTATATTGAAAAGACACACAACCAGACAACAACAAACATTGGAAAACACACTTACCTTATCAAAACAATGCTAAACTGTACTTACCTTATCAAAAAAAATGCTAAAACATACTTACCTTATCAAAAAAAATGCTAAAATGTACAGTGATCAGATTGACAACCATACAAGGAGTAAAATTGGAAAACATATTACCTTGTCAAAAATGTTATTGACATACAAAAAGACATATATATAAATACATTGCACATGGTCACAAAAATGCAATCCTTACATTAAAAAAAATTAAACACATCAAAGGATATATGTCAGAAAAAAAAGTCAGTGAAAACACACAAACCTTCCTGAAATGTATATTGAAAAGACACACAACCAGACAACAACAAACATTGGAAAACACACTTACCGTATCAAAAAAATGCTAAACTGTACTTACCTTATCAAAAAAATGCTAAAATATACTTACCTTATCAAAAAAAATGCTGAAATGTACAGTGATCAGATTGACAACCATACAAGGAGTAAAATTGGAAAACATATTACCTTGTCAAAAATGTTATTGACATACAAAAAGACATATATATAAATACATTGCACATGGTCACAAAAATGCAATCCATACATTAAAAAAAATTAAACACATCAAAGGATATATGACAGAAAAAAAAGTCAGTGAAAACATACAAACCTTCCTGAAATGTATATTGAAAAGACACACAACCAGACAACAACAAACATTGGAAAACACACTTACCTTATCAACAAAATGCTAAACTGTACTTACCTTATCAAAAAAATGCTAAAATATACTTACCTTATCAAAAAAAATGCTAAAATGTACAGTGATCAGATTGACAACCATACAAGGAGTAAAATTGGAAAACATATTACCTTGTCAAAAATGTTATTGACATACAAAAAGACATATATATAAATACATTGCACATGGTCACAAAAATGCAATCCATACATTAAAAAAAATTAAACACATCAAAGGATATATGACATCAAAAAGTCAGTGAAAACATACAAACCTTCCTGAAATGTATATTGAAAAGACAGACAACCACACAACAACAAACATTGGAAAACACACTTACCTTATTAAAAAAATGCTAAACTGTACTTACCTTATCAAAAAAATGCTAAAATATACTTACCTTATCAAAAAAAATGCTGAAATGTACAGTGATCAGATTGACAACCATACAAGGAGTAAAATTGGAAAACATATTACCTTGTCAAAAATGTTATTGACATACAAAAAGACATATATATAAATACATTGCACATGGTCACAAAAATGCAATCCATACATTAAAAAAAAATTAAACACATCAAAGGATATATGACAGAAAAAAAAAGTCAGTGAAAACATACAAACCTTCCTGAAATGTATATTGAAAAGACACACAACCAGACAACAACAAACATTGGAAAACACACTTACCTTATCAAAAAAATGCTAAACTGTACTTACCTTATCAAAAAAATGCTAAAATATACTTACCTTATCAAAAAAAATGCTGAAATGTACAGTGATCAGATTGACAACCATACAAGAAGTAAAATTGGAAAACATATTACCTTGTCAAAAATGTTATTGACATATAAAAAGAAATATCTATAAATACATTGCACATGGTCACAAAAATGCAATCCATACATTAAAAAAAATCAACATATCATAAGAAATATGAAAAAAAAAAAGTCAGTGAAAACATACAAACCTTCCTGAAATGTATATTGAAAAGACACACAACCAGACAACAACAAACATTGGAAAACACACTTACCTTATCAACAAAATGCTAAAACATACTTACCTTATCAAAAAAAATGCTAAAATGTACAGTGATCAGACTGACAACCATACAAGGAGTAAAATTGGAAAACATATTACCTTGTCAAAAATGTTATTGTCATACAAAAAGACATATATATAAATACATTGCACATGGTCACAAAAATGCAATCCATTAATTAAAAGAAATTAAACACATCAAAGGATATATGTCAGAAAAAAAAGTCAGTGAAAACATACAAACCTTCCTGAAATGTATATTGAAAAGACACACAACTAGACAACAACAAACATTGGAAAACACACTTACCTTATCAAAAAAATGCTAAACTGTACTTACCTTATCAAACAAATGCTAAAATATACTTACCTTATCAAAAAAAATGCTGAAATGTACAGTGATCAGATTGACAACCATACAAGGAGTAAAATTGGAAAACATATTACCTTGTCAAAAATGTTATTGACATAGAAAAAGACATATATATAAATACATTGCACATGGTCACAAAAATGCAATCCATACATTAAAAAAAATTAAACACATCAAAGGATATATGACAGAAAAAAAAGTCAGTGAAAACATACAAACCTTCCTGAAATGTATATTGAAAAGACACACAACCAGACAACAACAAACATTGGAAAACACACTTACCTTATCAAAAAAATGCTAAACTGTACTTACCTTATCAAACAAATGCTAAAATATACTTACCTTATCAAAAAAAATGCTGAAATGTACAGCGATCAGATTGACAACCATACAAGGAGTAAAATTGGAAAACATATTACCTTGTCAAAAATGTTATTGACATACAAAAAGACATATATATAAATACATTGCACATGGTCACAAAAATGCAATCCATACATTAAAAAAAATTAAACACATCAAAGGATATATGACAGAAAAAAAAGTCAATGAAAACATACAAACCTTCCTGAAATGTATATTGAAAAGACACACAACCACACAACAACAAACATTGGAAAACACACTTACCTTATCAAAAAAATGCTAAACTGTACTTACCTTATCAAAAAAATGCTAAAATATACTTACCTTATCAAAAAAAATGCTGAAATGTACAGTGATCAGATTGACAACCATACAAGAAGTAAAATTGGAAAACATATTACCTTGTCAAAAATGTTATTGACATATAAAAAGAAATATCTATAAATACATTGCACATGGTCACAAAAATGCAATCCAAACATTAAAAAAAATCAACATATCATAAGAAATATGAAAAAAAAAAAGTCAGTGAAAACATACAAACCTTCCTGAAATGTATATTGAAAAGACACACAACCAGACAACAACAAACATTGGAAAACACACTTACCTTATCAACAAAATGCTAAACTGTACTTACCTTATCAAAAAAATGCTAAAATATACTTACCTTATCAAAAAAAATGCTAAAATGTACAGTGATCAGACTGACAACCATACAAGGAGTAAAATTGGAAAACATATTACCTTGTCAAAAATGTTATTGACATACAAAAAGACATATATATAAATACATTGCACATGGTCACAAAAATGCAATCCATACATTAAAAAAAAATTAAACACATCAAAGGATATATGACAGAAAAAAAAGTCAGTGAAAACATACAAACCTTCCTGAAATGTATATTGAAAAGACACACAACCAGACAACAACAAACATTGGAAAACACACTTTCCTTATCAAAAAAATGCTAAACTGTACTTACCTTATCAAAAAAATGCTAAAATATACTTACCTTATCAAAAAAAATGCTGAAATGTACAGTGATCAGATTGACAACCATACAAGAAGTAAAATTGGAAAACATATTACCTTGTCAAAAATGTTATTGACATATAAAAAGAAATATCTATAAATAAATTGCACATGGTCACAAAAATGAAATCCATACATTAAAAAAAAATTAAACACATCAAAGGATATATGACAGAAAAAAAAGTCAGTGAAAACATACAAACCTTCCTGAAATGTATATTGAAAAGACACACAACCAGACAACAACAAACATTGGAAAACACACTTACCTTATCAAAACAATGCTAAACTGTACTTACCTTATCAAAAAAATGCTAAAACATACTTACCTTATCAAAAAAAATGCTAAAATGTACAGTGATCAGATTGACAACCATACAAGGAGTAAAATTGGAAAACATATTACCTTGTCAAAAATGTTACTGACATACAAAAAGACATATATATATAAATACATTGCACATGGTCACAAAAATGCAATACATACATTAAAAAAAATTAAACACATCAAAAGATATATGACATCAAAAAAAGTCAGTGAAAACATACAAACCTTCCTGAAATGTATATTGAAAAGACACACAACCAGACAACAACAAACATTGGAAAACACACTTACCTTATCAAAAAAATGCTAAACTGTACTTACCTTATCAAAAAAATGCTAAAATATACTTACCTTATCAAAAAAAATGCTGAAATGTACAGTGATCAGATTGACAACCATACAAGAAGTAAAATTGGAAAACATATTACCTTGTCAAAACTGTTATTGACATATAAAAAGAAATATCTATAAATACATTGCACATGGTCACAAAAATGCAATCCATACATTAAAAAAAATCAACATACCATAAGAAATATGAAAAAAAAAGTCAGTGAAAACATACAAACCTTCCTGAAATGTATATTGAAAAGACACACAACCAGACAACAACAAACATTGGAAAACACACTTACCTTATCAAAACAATGCTAAACTGTACTTACCTTATCAAAAAAAATGCTAAAACATACTTACCTTATCAAAAAAAATGCTAAAATGTACAGTGATCAGATTGACAACCATACAAGGAGTAAAATTGGAAAACATATTACCTTGTCAAAAATGTTATTGACATACAAAAAGACATATATATAAATACATTGCACATGGTCACAAAAATGCAATCCTTACATTAAAAAAAATTAAACACATCAAAGGATATATGTCAGAAAAAAAAGTCAGTGAAAACACACAAACCTTCCTGAAATGTATATTGAAAAGACACACAACCAGACAACAACAAACATTGGAAAACACACTTACCGTATCAAAAAAATGCTAAACTGTACTTACCTTATCAAAAAAATGCTAAAATATACTTACCTTATCAAAAAAAATGCTGAAATGTACAGTGATCAGATTGACAACCATACAAGGAGTAAAATTGGAAAACATATTACCTTGTCAAAAATGTTATTGACATACAAAAAGACATATATATAAATACATTGCACATGGTCACAAAAATGCAATCCATACATTAAAAAAAATTAAACACATCAAAGGATATATGACAGAAAAAAAAGTCAGTGAAAACATACAAACCTTCCTGAAATGTATATTGAAAAGACACACAACCAGACAACAACAAACATTGGAAAACACACTTACCTTATCAACAAAATGCTAAACTGTACTTACCTTATCAAAAAAATGCTAAAATATACTTACCTTATCAAAAAAAATGCTAAAATGTACAGTGATCAGATTGACAACCATACAAGGAGTAAAATTGGAAAACATATTACCTTGTCAAAAATGTTATTGACATACAAAAAGACACATATATAAATACATTGCACATGGTCACAAAAATGCAATCCATACATTAAAAAAAATTAAACACATCAAAGGATATATGACATCAAAAAGTCAGTGAAAACATACAAACCTTCCTGAAATGTATATTGAAAAGACAGACAACCACACAACAACAAACATTGGAAAACACACTTACCTTATTAAAAAAATGCTAAACTGTACTTACCTTATCAAAAAAATGCTAAAATATACTTACCTTATCAAAAAAAATGCTGAAATGTACAGTGATCAGATTGACAACCATACAAGGAGTAAAATTGGAAAACATATTACCTTGTCAAAAATGTTATTGACATACAAAAAGACATATATATAAATACATTGCACATGGTCACAAAAATGCAATCCATACATTAAAAAAAAATTAAACACATCAAAGGATATATGACAGAAAAAAAAAGTCAGTGAAAACATACAAACCTTCCTGAAATGTATATTGAAAAGACACACAACCAGACAACAACAAACATTGGAAAACACACTTACCTTATCAAAAAAATGCTAAACTGTACTTACCTTATCAAAAAAATGCTAAAATATACTTACCTTATCAAAAAAAATGCTGAAATGTACAGTGATCAGATTGACAACCATACAAGAAGTAAAATTGGAAAACATATTACCTTGTCAAAAATGTTATTGACATATAAAAAGAAATATCTATAAATACATTGCACATGGTCACAAAAATGCAATCCATACATTAAAAAAAATCAACATATCATAAGAAATATGAAAAAAAAAAAGTCAGTGAAAACATACAAACCTTCCTGAAATGTATATTGAAAAGACACACAACCAGACAACAACAAACATTGGAAAACACACTTACCTTATCAAAAAAATGCTAAAACATACTTACCTTATCAAAAAAAATGCTAAAATGTACAGTGATCAGACTGACAACCATACAAGGAGTAAAATTGGAAAACATATTACCTTGTCAAAAATGTTATTGTCATACAAAAAGACATATATATAAATACATTGCACATGGTCACAAAAATGCAATCCATTAATTAAAAGAAATTAAACACATCAAAGGATATATGTCAGAAAAAAAAGTCAGTGAAAACATACAAACCTTCCTGAAATGTATATTGAAAAGACACACAACTAGACAACAACAAACATTGGAAAACACACTTACCTTATCAAAAAAATGCTAAACTGTACTTACCTTATCAAACAAATGCTAAAATATACTTACCTTATCAAAAAAAATGCTGAAATGTACAGTGATCAGATTGACAACCATACAAGGAGTAAAATTGGAAAACATATTACCTTGTCAAAAATGTTATTGACATAGAAAAAGACATATATATAAATACATTGCACATGGTCACAAAAATGCAATCCATACATTAAAAAAAATTAAACACATCAAAGGATATATGACAGAAAAAAAAGTCAGTGAAAACATACAAACCTTCCTGAAATGTATATTGAAAAGACACACAACCAGACAACAACAAACATTGGAAAACACACTTACCTTATCAAAAAAATGCTAAACTGTACTTACCTTATCAAACAAATGCTAAAATATACTTACCTTATCAAAAAAAATGCTGAAATGTACAGCGATCAGATTGACAACCATACAAGGAGTAAAATTGGAAAACATATTACCTTGTCAAAAATGTTATTGACATACAAAAAGACATATATATAAATACATTGCACATGGTCACAAAAATGCAATCCATACATTAAAAAAAATTAAACACATCAAAGGATATATGACAGAAAAAAAAGTCAATGAAAACATACAAACCTTCCTGAAATGTATATTGAAAAGACACACAACCACACAACAACAAACATTGGAAAACACACTTACCTTATCAAAAAAATGCTAAACTGTACTTACCTTATCAAAAAAATGCTAAAATATACTTACCTTATCAAAAAAAATGCTGAAATGTACAGTGATCAGATTGACAACCATACAAGAAGTAAAATTGGAAAACATATTACCTTGTCAAAAATGTTATTGACATATAAAAAGAAATATCTATAAATACATTGCACATGGTCACAAAAATGCAATCCAAACAATAAAAAAAATCAACATATCATAAGAAATATGAAAAAAAAAAAGTCAGTGAAAACATACAAACCTTCCTGAAATGTATATTGAAAAGACACACAACCAGACAACAACAAACATTGGAAAACACACTTACCTTATCAACAAAATGCTAAACTGTACTTACCTTATCAAAAAAATGCTAAAATATACTTACCTTATCAAAAAAAATGCTAAAATGTACAGTGATCAGATTGACAACCATACAAGGAGTAAAATTGGAAAACATATTACCTTGTCAAAAATGTTATTGACATACAAAAAGACATATATATAAATACATTGCACATGGTCACAAAAATGCAATCCATACATTAAAAAAAAATTAAACACATCAAAGGATATATGACAGAAAAAAAAGTCAGTGAAAACATACAAACCTTCCTGAAATGTATATTGAAAAGACACACAACCAGACAACAACAAACATTGGAAAACACACTTTCCTTATCAAAAAAATGCTAAACTGTACTTACCTTATCAAAAAAATGCTAAAATATACTTACCTTATCAAAAAAAATGCTGAAATGTACAGTGATCAGATTGACAACCATACAAGAAGTAAAATTGGAAAACATATTACCTTGTCAAAAATGTTATTGACATATAAAAAGAAATATCTATAAATAAATTGCACATGGTCACAAAAATGCAATCCATACATTAAAAAAAAATTAAACACATCAAAGGATATATGACAGAAAAAAAAGTCAGTGAAAACATACAAACCTTCCTGAAATGTATATTGAAAAGACACACAACCAGACAACAACAAACATTGGAAAACACACTTACCTTATCAAAACAATGCTAAACTGTACTTACCTTATCAAAAAAATGCTAAAACATACTTACCTTATCAAAAAAAATGCTAAAATGTACAGTGATCAGATTGACAACCATACAAGGAGTAAAATTGGAAAACATATTACCTTGTCAAAAATGTTACTGACATACAAAAAGACATATATATATAAATACATTGCACATGGTCACAAAAATGCAATACATACATTAAAAAAAATTAAACACATCAAAGGATATATGACATCAAAAAAAGTCAGTGAAAACATACAAACCTTCCTGAAATGTATATTGAAAAGACACACAACCAGACAACAACAAACATTGGAAAACACACTTACCTTATCAAAAAAATGCTAAACTGTACTTACCTTATCAAAAAAATGCTAAAATATACTTACCTTATCAAAAAAAATGCTGAAATGTACAGTGATCAGATTGACAACCATACAAGAAGTAAAATTGGAAAACATATTACCTTGTCAAAACTGTTATTGACATATAAAAAGAAATATCTATAAATACATTGCACATGGTCACAAAAATGCAATCCATACATTAAAAAAAATCAACATACCATAAGAAATATGAAAAAAAAAGTCAGTGAAAACATACAAACCTTCCTGAAATGTATATTGAAAAGACACACAACCAGACAACAACAAACATTGGAAAACACACTTACCTTATCAAAACAATGCTAAACTGTACTTACCTTATCAAAAAAAATGCTAAAACATACTTACCTTATCAAAAAAAATGCTAAAATGTACAGTGATCAGATTGACAACCATACAAGGAGTAAAATTGGAAAACATATTACCTTGTCAAAAATGTTATTGACATACAAAAAGACATATATATAAATACATTGCACATGGTCACAAAAATGCAATCCATACATTAAAAAAAATTAAACACATCAAAGGATATATGTCAGAAAAAAAAGTCAGTGAAAACACACAAACCTTCCTGAAATGTATATTGAAAAGACACACAACCAGACAACAACAAACATTGGAAAACACACTTACCGTATCAAAAAAATGCTAAACTGTACTTACCTTATCAAAAAAATGCTAAAATATACTTACCTTATCAAAAAAAATGCTGAAATGTACAGTGATCAGATTGACAACCATACAAGGAGTAAAATTGGAAAACATATTACCTTGTCAAAAATGTTATTGACATACAAAAAGACATATATATAAATACATTGCACATGGTCACAAAAATGCAATCCATACATTAAAAAAAATTAAACACATCAAAGGATATATGTCAGAAAAAAAAGTCAGTGAAAACACACAAACCTTCCTGAAATGTATATTGAAAAGACACACAACCAGACAACAACAAACATTGGAAAACACACTTACCGTATCAAAAAAATGCTAAACTGTACTTACCTTATCAAAAAAATGCTAAAATATACTTACCTTATCAAAAAAAATGCTGAAATGTACAGTGATCAGATTGACAACCATACAAGGAGTAAAATTGGAAAACATATTACCTTGTCAAAAATGTTATTGACATACAAAAAGACATATATATAAATACATTGCACATGGTCACAAAAATGCAATCCATACATTAAAAAAAATTAAACACATCAAAGGATATATGACAGAAAAAAAAGTCAGTGAAAACATACAAACCTTCCTGAAATGTATATTGAAAAGACACACAACCACACAACAACAAACATTGGAAAACACACTTACCTTATCAAAAAAATGCTAAACTGTACTTACCTTATCAAAAAAATACTAAAACATACTTACCTTATCAAAAAAAATGCTAAAATGTACAGTGATCAGATTGACAACCATACAAGGAGTAAAATTGGAAAACATATTACCTTGTCAAAAATGTTATTGACATACAAAAAGACATATATATAAATACATTGCACATGGTCACAAAAATGCAATCCATACATTAAAAAAAATTAAACACATCAAAGGATATATGACAGAAAAAAAAGTCAGTGAAAACATACAAACCTTCCTGAAATGTATATTGAAAAGACACACAACCAGACAACAACAAACATTGGAAAACACACTTACCTTATCAAAAAAATGCTAAACTGTACTTACCTTATCAAACAAATGCTAAAATATACTTACCTTATCAAAAAAAATGCTGAAATGTACAGCGATCAGATTGACAACCATACAAGGAGTAAAATTGGAAAACATATTACCTTGTCAAAAATGTTATTGACATACAAAAAGACATATATATAAATACATTGCACATGGTCACAAAAATGCAATCCATACATTAAAAAAAATTAAACACATCAAAGGATATATGACAGAAAAAAAAGTCAGTGAAAACATACAAACCTTCCTGAAATGTATATTGAAAAGACACACAACCACACAACAACAAACATTGGAAAACACACTTACCTTATCAAAAAAATGCTAAACTGTACTTACCTTATCAAAAAAATGCTAAAATATACTTACCTTATCAAAAAAAATGCTGAAATGTACAGTGATCAGATTGACAACCATACAAGAAGTAAAATTGGAAAACATATTACCTTGTCAAAAATGTTATTGACATATAAAAAGAAATATCTATAAATACATTGCACATGGTCACAAAAATGCAATCCATACATTAAAAAAAATCAACATATCATAAGAAATATGAAAAAAAAAAAGTCAGTGAAAACATACAAACCTTCCTGAAATGTATATTGAAAAGACACACAACCAGACAACAACAAACACTGGAAAACACACTTACCTTATCAACAAAATGCTAAACTGTACTTACCTTATCAAAAAAATGCTAAAATATACTTACCTTATCAAAAAAAATGCTAAAATGTACAGTGATCAGATTGACAACCATACAAGGAGTAAAATTGGAAAACATATTACCTTGTCAAAAATGTTATTGACATACAAAAAGACATATATATAAATACATTGCACATGGTCACAAAAATGCAATACATACATTAAAAAAAAATTAAACACATCAAAGGATATATGACAGAAAAAAAAGTCAGTGAAAACATACAAACCTTCCTGAAATGTATATTGAAAAGACACACAACCAGACAACAACAAACATTGGAAAACACACTTTCCTTATCAAAAAAATGCTAAACTGTACTTACCTTATCAAAAAAATGCTAAAATATACTTACCTTATCAAAAAAAATGCTGAAATGTACAGTGATCAGATTGACAACCATACAAGAAGTAAAATTGGAAAACATATTACCTTGTCAAAAATGTTATTGACATATAAAAAGAAATATCTATAAATACATTGCACATGGTCACAAAACTGCAATCCATACATTAGAAAAAAATTAAACACATCAAAGGATATATGACAGAAAAAAAAGTCAGTGAAAACATACAAACCTTCCTGAAATGTATATTGAAAAGACACACAATCAGACAACAACAAACATTGGAAAACACACTTACCTTATCAAAACAATGCTAAACTGTACTTACCTTATCAAAAAAAATGCTAAAACATACTTACCTTATCAAAAAAAATGCTAAAATGTACAGTGATCAGATTGACAACCATACAAGGAGTAAAATTGGAAAACATATTACCTTGTCAAAAATGTTACTGACATACAAAAAGACATATATATAAATACATTGCACATGGTCACAAAAATGCAATACATACATTAAAAAAAATTAAACACATCAAAAGATATATGACATCAAAAAAAGTCAGTGAAAACATACAAACCTTCCTGAAATGTATATTGAAAAGACACACAACCAGACAACAACAAACATTGGAAAACACACTTACCTTATCAACAAAATGCTAAACTGTACTTACCTTATCAAACAAATGCTAAAACATACTTACCTTATCAAAAAAAATGCTGAAATGTACAGCGATCAGATTGACAACCATACAAGGAGTAAAATTGGAAAACATATTACCTTGTCAAAAATGTTATTGACATACAAAAAGACATATATATAAATACATTGCACATGGTCACAAAAATGCAATCCATACATTAAAAAAAATTAAACACATCAAAGGATATATGACAGAAAAAAAAGTCAGTGAAAACATACAAACCTTCCTGAAATGTATATTGAAAAGACACACAACCACACAACAACAAACATTGGAAAACACACTTACCTTATCAAAAAAATGCTAAACTGTACTTACCTTATCAAAAAAAATGCTAAAATATACTTACCTTATCAAAAAAAATGTTAAAATGTACAGTGATCAGATTGACAACCATACAAGGAGTAAAATTGGAAAACATATTACCTTGTCAAAAATGTTATTGACATATAAAAAGAAATATCTATAAATAAATTGCACATGGTCACAAAAATGCAATCCATACATTAAAAAAAAATTAAACACATCAAAGGATATATGACAGAAAAAAAAGTCAGTGAAAACATACAAACCTTCCTGAAATGTATATTGAAAAGACACACAACCAGACAACAACAAACATTGGAAAACACACTTACCTTATCAAAACAATGCTAAACTGTACTTACCTTATCAAAAAAATGCTAAAACATACTTACCTTATCAAAAAAAATGCTAAAATGTACAGTGATCAGATTGACAACCATACAAGGAGTAAAATTGGAAAACATATTACCTTGTCAAAAATGTTACTGACATACAAAAAGACATATATATATAAATACATTGCACATGGTCACAAAAATGCAATCCATACATTAAAAAAAATTAAACACATCAAAAGATATATGACATCAAAAAAAGTCAGTGAAAACATACAAACCTTCCTGAAATGTATATTGAAAAGACACACAACCACACAACAACAAACATTGGAAAACACACTTACCTTATCAAAAAAATGCTAAACTGTACTTACCTTATCAAAAAAATGCTAAAATATACTTACCTTATCAAAAAAAATGCTGAAATGTACAGTGATCAGATTGACAACCATACAAGAAGTAAAATTGGAAAACATATTACCTTGTCAAAACTGTTATTGACATATAAAAAGAAATATCTATAAATACATTGCACATGGTCACAAAAATGCAATCCATACATTAAAAAAAATCAACATACCATAAGAAATATGAAAAAAAAAGTCAGTGAAAACATACAAACCTTCCTGAAATGTATATTGAAAAGACACACAACCAGACAACAACAAACATTGGAAAACACACTTACCTTATCAAAACAATGCTAAACTGTACTTACCTTATCAAAAAAAATGCTAAAACATACTTACCTTATCAAAAAAAATGCTAAAATGTACAGTGATCAGATTGACAACCATACAAGGAGTAAAATTGGAAAACATATTACCTTGTCAAAAATGTTATTGACATACAAAAAGACATATATATAAATACATTGCACATGGTCACAAAAATGCAATCCTTACATTAAAAAAAATTAAACACATCAAAGGATATATGTCAGAAAAAAAAGTCAGTGAAAACACACAAACCTTCCTGAAATGTATATTGAAAAGACACACAACCAGACAACAACAAACATTGGAAAACACACTTACCGTATCAAAAAAATGCTAAACTGTACTTACCTTATCAAAAAAATGCTAAAATATACTTACCTTATCAAAAAAAATGCTGAAATGTACAGTGATCAGATTGACAACCATACAAGGAGTAAAATTGGAAAACATATTACCTTGTCAAAAATGTTATTGACATACAAAAAGACATATATATAAATACATTGCACATGGTCACAAAAATGCAATCCATACATTAAAAAAAATTAAACACATCAAAGGATATATGACAGAAAAAAAAGTCAGTGAAAACATACAAACCTTCCTGAAATGTATATTGAAAAGACACACAACCACACAACAACAAACATTGGAAAACACACTTACCTTATCAAAAAAATGCTAAACTGTACTTACCTTATCAAAAAAATACTAAAACATACTTACCTTATCAAAAAAAATGCTAAAATGTACAGTGATCAGATTGACAACCATACAAGGAGTAAAATTGGAAAACATATTACCTTGTCAAAAATGTTATTGACATACAAAAAGACATATATATAAATACATTGCACATGGTCACAAAAATGCAATCCATACATTAAAAAAAATTAAACACATCAAAGGATATATGACAGAAAAAAAAGTCAGTGAAAACATACAAACCTTCCTGAAATGTATATTGAAAAGACACACAACCAGACAACAACAAACATTGGAAAACACACTTACCTTATCAAAAAAATGCTAAACTGTACTTACCTTATCAAACAAATGCTAAAATATACTTACCTTATCAAAAAAAATGCTGAAATGTACAGCGATCAGATTGACAACCATACAAGGAGTAAAATTGGAAAACATATTACCTTGTCAAAAATGTTATTGACACACAAAAAGACATATATATAAATACATTGCACATGGTCACAAAAATGCAATCCATACATTAAAAAAAATTAAACACATCAAAGGATATATGACAGAAAAAAAAGTCAGTGAAAACATACAAACCTTCCTGAAATGTATATTGAAAAGACACACAACCACACAACAACAAACATTGGAAAACACACTTACCTTATCAAAAAAATGCTAAACTGTACTTACCTTATCAAAAAAAATGCTAAAATATACTTACCTTATCAAAAAAAATGTTAAAATGTACAGTGATCAGATTGACAACCATACAAGGAGTAAAATTGGAAAACATATTACCTTGTCAAAAATGTTATTGACATACAAAAAGACATATATATAAATACATTGCACATGGTCACAAAAATGCAATCCATACATTAAAAAAAAATTAAACACATCAAAGTATATATGACAGAAAAAAAAGTCAGTGAAAACATACAAACCTTCCTGAAATGTATATTGAAAAGACGCACAACCAGACAACAACAAACATTGGAAAACACACTTTCCTTATCAAAAAAATGCTAAACTGTACTTACCTGATCAAAAAAATGCTAAAATATACTTACCTTATCAAAAAAAATGCTGAAATGTACAGTGATCAGATTGACAACCATACAAGGAGTAAAATTGGAAAACATATTACCTTGTCAAAAATGTTATTGACATATAAAAAGAAATATCTATAAATACATTGCACATGGTCACAAAAATGCAATCCATACATTAAAAAAAATCAACATACGATAAGAAATATGAAAAAAAAAGTCAGTGAAAACATACAAACCTTCCTGAAATGTATATTGAAAAGACACACAACCAGACAACAACAAACATTGGAAAACACACTTACCTTATCAAAACAATGCTAAACTGTACTTACCTTATCAAAAAAAATGCTAAAACATACTTACCTTATCAAAAAAAAATGCTAAAATGTACAGTGATCAGATTGACAACCATACAAGGAGTAAAATTGGAAAACATATTACCTTGTCAAAAATGTTACTGACATACAAAAAGACATATATATAAATACATTGCACATGGTCACAAAAATGCAATACATACATTAAAAAAAATTAAACACATCAAAAGATATATGACATCAAAAAAAGTCAGTGAAAACATACAAACCTTCCTGAAATGTATATTGAAAAGACACACAACCAGACAACAACAAACATTGGAAAACACACTTACCTTATCAAAAAAATGCTAAACTGTACTTACCTTATCAAAAAAATGCTAAAACATACTTACCTTATCAAAAAAAATGCTGAAATGTACAGTGATCAGATTGACAACCATACAAGAAGTAAAATTGGAAAACATATTACCTTGTCAAAAATGTTATTGACATATAAAAAGAAATATCTATAAATACATTGCACATGGTCACAAAAATGCAATCCATACATTAAAAAAAATCAACATATCATAAGAAACATGAAAAAAAAGTCAGTGAAAACATACAAACCTTCCTGAAATGTATATTGAAAAGACACACAACCAGACAACAACAAACATTGGAAAACACACTTACCTTATCAACAAAATGCTAAACTGTACTTACCTTATCAAAAAAAATGCTAAAATGTACAGTGATCAGACTGACAACCATACAAGGAGTAAAATTGGAAAACATATTACCTTGTCAAAAATGTTATTGTCATACAAAAAGACATATATATAAATACATTGCACATGGTCACAAAAATGCAATCCATACATTAAAAGAAATTAAACACATCAAAGGATATATGTCAGAAAAAAAAGTCAGTGAAAACATACAAACCTTCCTGAAATGTATATTGAAAAGACACACAACCAGACAACAACAAACATTGGAAAACACACTTACCTTATCAAAAAAATGCTAAACTGTACTTACCTTATCAAAAAAATACTAAAACATACTTACCTTATCAAAAAAAATGCTAAAATGTACAGTGATCAGATTGACAACCATACAAGGAGTAAAATTGGAAAACATATTACCTTGTCAAAAATGTTATTGTCATAGAAAAAGACATATATATAAATACATTGCACATGGTCACAAAAATGCAATACATACATTAAAAAAAATTAAACACATCAAAGGATATATGACAGAAAAAAAAGTCAGTGAAAACATACAAACCTTCCTGAAATGTATATTGAAAAGACACACAACCACACAACAACAAACATTGGAAAACACACTTACCTTATCAACAAAATGCTAAACTGTACTTACCTTATCAAAAAAATGCTAAAATATACTTACCTTATCAAAAAAAATGCTGAAATGTACAGTGATCAGATTGACAACCATACAAGAAGTAAAATTGGAAAACATATTACCTTGTCAAAAATGTTATTGACATATAAAAAGAAATATCTATAAATACATTGCACATGGTCACAAAAATGCAATCCATACATTAAAAAAAATCAACATATCATAAGAAATATGAAAAAAAAAAAGTCAGTGAAAACATACAAACCTTCCTGAAATGTATATTGAAAAGACACACAACCAGACAACAACAAACATTGGAAAACACACTTACCTTATCAACAAAATGCTAAACTGTACTTACCTTATCAAAAAAAATGCTAAAATGTACAGTGATCAGATTGACAACCATACAAGGAGTAAAATTGGAAAACATATTACCTTGTCAAAAATGTTATTGACATACAAAAAGACATATATATAAATACATTGCACATGGTCACAAAAATGCAATCCATACATTAAAAAAAAATTAAACACATCAAAGGATATATGACAGAAAAAAAAGTCAGTGAAAACATATAAACCTTCCTGAAATGTATATTGAAAAGACACACAACCAGACAACAACAAACATTGGAAAACACACTTTCCTTATAAAAAAAATGCTAAACTGTACTTACCTTATCAAAAAAATGCTAAAATATACTTACCTTATCAAAAAAAATGCTGAAATGTACAGTGATCAGATTGACAACCATACAAGAAGTAAAATTGGAAAACATATTACCTTGTCAAAAATGTTATTGACATATAAAAAGAAATATATATAAATACATTACACATGGTCACAAAAATGCAATCCATACATTAAAAAAAAATTAAACACATCAAAGGATATATGACAGAAAAAAAAGTCAGTGAAAACATACAAACCTTCCTGAAATGTATATTGAAAAGACACACAACCAGATAACAACAAACATTGGAAAACACACTTACCTTATCAAAACAATGCTAAACTGTACTTACCTTATCAAAAAAAATGCTAAAACATACTTACCTTATCAAAAAAAATGCTAAAATGTACAGTGATCAGATTGACAACCATACAAGGAGTAAAATTGGAAAACATATTACCTTGTCAAAAATGTTACTGACATACAAAAAGACATATATATATAAATACATTGCACATGGTCACAAAAATGCAATACATACATTAAAAAAATTAAACACATCAAAAGATATATGACAGAAAAAAAAGTCAGTGAAAACATACAAACCTTCCTGAAATGTATATTGAAAAGACACACAACCAGACAACAACAAACATTGGAAAACACACTTACCTTATTAAAACAATGCTAAACTGTACTTACCTTATCAAAAAAAATGCTAAAACATACTTACCTTATCAAAAAAAATGCTACAATGTACAGTGATCAGATTGACAACCATACAAGGAGTAAAATTGGAAAACATATTACCTTGTCAAAAATGTTATTGTCATACAAAAAGACATATATATAAATACATTGCACATGGTCACAAAAATGCAATCCATACATTAAAAGAAATTAAACACATCAAAGGATATATGTCAGAAGGAAAAGTCAGTGAAAACATACAAACCTTCCTGAAATGTATATTGAAAAGACACACAACCAGACAACAACAAACATTGGAAAACACACTTACCGTATCAAAAAAATGCTAAACTGTACTTACCTTATCAAAAAAATGCTAAAACATACTTACCTTATCAAAAAAAATGCTAAAATGTACAGTGATCAGATTGACAACCATACAAGGAGTAAAATTGGAAAACATATTACCTTGTCAAAAATGTTATTGTCATACAAAAAGACATATATATAAATACATTGCACATGGTCACAAAAATGCAATCCATTAATTAAAAGAAATTAAACACATCAAAGGATATATGTCAGAAAAAAAAGTCAGTGAAAACATACAAACCTTCCTGAAATGTATATTGAAAAGACACACAACCAGACAACAACAAACATTGGAAAACACACTTACCTTATCAAAAAAATGCTAAACTGTACTTACCTTATCAAACAAATGCTAAAATATACTTACCTTATCAAAAAAAAATGCTGAAATGTACAGCGATCAGATTGACAACCATACAAGGAGTAAAATTGGAAAACATATTACCTTGTCAAAAATGTTATTGACATACAAAAAGACATATATATAAATACATTGCACATGGTCACAAAAATGCAATCCATACATTAAAAAAAATTAAACACATCAAAGGATATATGACAGAAAAAAAAGTCAGTGAAAACATACAAACCTTCCTGAAATGTATATTGAAAAGACACACAACCACAGAACAACAAACATTAGAAAACACACTTACCTTATCAAAAAAATGCTAAACTGTACTTACCTTATCAAAAAAATGCTAAAATATACTTACCTTATCAAAAAAAATGCTGAAATGTACAGTGATCAGATTGACAACCATAAAAGAAGTAAAATTGGAAAACATATTACCTTGTCAAAAATGTTATTGACATATAAAAAGAAATATCTATAAATACATTGCACATGGTCACAAAAATGCAATCCATACATTAAAAAAAATCAACATACCATAAGAAATATGAAAAAAAAACTCAGTGAAAACATACAAACCTTCCTGAAATGTATATTGAAAAGACACACAACCAGACAACAACAAACATTGGAAAACACACTTACCTTATCAAAACAATGCTAAACTGTACTTACCTTATCAAAAAAAATGCTAAAACATACTTACCTTATCAAAAAAAATGCTAAAATGTACAGTGATCAGATTGACAACCATACAAGGAGTAAAATTGGAAAACATATTACCTTGTCAAAAATGTTATTGTCATACAAAAAGACATATATATAAATACATTGCACATGGTCACAAAAATGCAATCCATACATTAAAAGAAATTAAACACATCAAAGGATATATGTCAGAAAAAAAAGTCAGTGAAAACATACAAACCTTCCTGAAATGTATATTGAAAAGACACACAACCAGACAACAACAAACATTGGAAAACACACTTACCATATCAAAAAAATGCTAAACTGTACTTACCTTATCAAAAAAATGCTAAAACATACTTACCTTATCAAAAAAAATGCTAAAATGTACAGTGATCAGACTGACAACCATACAAGGAGTAAAATTGGAAAACATATTACCTTGTCAAAAATGTAATTGTCATACAAAAAGACATATATATAAATACATTGCACATGGTCACAAAAATGCAATCCATTAATTAAAAGAAATTAAACACATCAAAGGATATATGTCAGAAAAAAAAGTCAGTGAAAACATACAAACCTTCCTGAAATGTATATTGAAAAGACACACAACGAGACAACAACAAACATTGGAAAACACACTTACCATATCAAAAAAATGCTAAACTGTACTTACCTTATCAAAAAAATGCTAAAACATACTTACCTTATCAAAAAAAATGCTAAAATGTACAGTGATCAGACTGACAACCATACAAGGAGTAAAATTGGAAAACATATTACCTTGTCAAAAATGTAATTGTCATACAAAAAGACATATATATAAATACATTGCACATGGTCACAAAAATGCAATCCATTAATTAAAAGAAATTAAACACATCAAAGGATATATGTCAGAAAAAAAAGTCAGTGAAAACATACAAACCTTCCTGAAATGTATATTGAAAAGACACACAACCAGACAACAACAAACATTGGAAAACACACTTACCTTATCAAAAAAATGCTAAACTGTACTTACCTTATCAAACAAATGCTAAAATATACTTACCTTATCAAAAAAAATGCTGAAATGTACAGTGATCAGATTGACAACCATACAAGGAGTAAAATTGGAAAACATATTACCTTGTCAAAAATGTTATTGACATACAAAAAGACATATATATAAATACATTGCACATGGTCACAAAAATGCAATCCATACATTAAAAAAAATTAAACACATCAAAGGATATATGACAGAAAAAAAAGTCAGTGAAAACATACAAACCTTCCTGAAATGTATATTGAAAAGACACACAACCACACAACAACAAACATTGGAAAACACACTTACCTTATCAAAAAAATGCTAAACTGTACTTACCTTATCAAAAAAATACTAAAACATACTTACCTTATCAAAAAAAATGCTAAAATGTACAGTGATCAGATTGACAACCATACAAGGAGTAAAATTGGAAAACATATTACCTTGTCAAAAATGTTATTGACATACAAAAAGACATATATATAAATACATTGCACATGGTCACAAAAATGCAATCCATACATTAAAAAAAAATTAAACACATCAAAGGATATATGACAGAAAAAAAAGTCAGTGAAAACATACACACCTTCCTGAAATGTATATTGAAAAGACACACAACCAGACAACAACAAACATTGGAAAACACACTTACCTTATCAAAAAAATGCTAAACTGTACTTACCTTATCAAACAAATGCTAAAATATACTTACCTTATCAAAAAAAATGCTGAAATGTACAGCGATCAGATTGACAACCATACAAGGAGTAAAATTGGAAAACATATTACCTTGTCAAAAATGTTATTGACATACAAAAAGACATATATATAAATACATTGCACATGGTCACAAAAATGCAATCCATACATTAAAAAAAATTAAACACATCAAAGGATATATGACAGAAAAAAAAGTCAGTGAAAACATACAAACCTTCCTGAAATGTATATTGAAAAGACACACAACCAGACAACAACAAACATTGGAAAACACACTTACCTTATCAAAAAAATGCTAAACTGTACTTACCTTATCAAAAAAAATGCTAAAATATACTTACCTTATCAAAAAAAATGCTGAAATGTACAGTGATCAGATTGACAACCATACAAGAAGTAAAATTGGAAAACATATTACCTTGTCAAAAATGTTATTGACATATAAAAAGAAATATCTATAAATACATTGCACATGGTCACAAAAATGCAATCCATACATTAAAAAAAATCAACATATCATAAGAAATATGAAAAAAAAAAAGTCAGTGAAAACATACAAACCTTCCTGAAATGTATATTGAAAAGACACACAACCAGACAACAACAAACATTGGAAAACACACTTACCTTATCAAAAAAATGCTAAACTGTACTTACCTTATCAAAAAAATGCTAAAATATACTTACCTTATCAAAAAAAATGCTAAAATGTACAGTGATCAGATTGACAACCATACAAGGAGTAAAATTGGAAAACATATTACCTTGTCAAAAATGTTATTGACATACAAAAAGACATATATATAAATACATTGCACATGGTCACAAAAATGCAATCCATACATTAAAAAAAAATTAAACACATCAAAGGATATATGACAGAAAAAAAAGTCAGTGAAAACATACAAACCTTCCTGAAATGTATATTGAAAAGACACACAACCAGACAACAACAAACATTGGAAAACACACTTTCCTTATCAAAAAAATGCTAAACTGTACTTACCTTATCAAAAAAATGCTAAAATATACTTACCTTATCAAAAAAAATGCTGAAATGTACAGCGATCAGATTGACAACCATACAAGGAGTAAAATTGGAAAACATATTACCTTGTCAAAAATGTTATTGACATACAAAAAGACATATATATAAATACATTGCACATGGTCACAAAAATGCAATCCATACATTAAAAAAAATTAAACACATCAAAGGATATATGACAGAAAAAAAAGTCAGTGAAAACATACAAACCTTCCTGAAATGTATATTGAAAAGACACACAACCACACAACAACAAACATTGGAAAACACACTTACCTTATCAACAAAATGCTAAACTGTACTTACCTTATCAAAAAAATGCTAAAATATACTTACCTTATCAAAAAAAATGCTGAAATGTACAGTGATCAGATTGACAACCATACAAGAAGTAAAATTGGAAAACATATTACCTTGTCAAAAATGTTATTGACATATAAAAAGAAATATCTATAAATACATTGCACATGGTCACAAAAATGCAATCCATACATTAAAAAAAATCAACATACCATAAGAAATATGAAAAAAAAAGTCAGTGAAAACATACAAACCTTCCTGAAATGTATATTGAAAAGACACACAACCAGACAACAACAAACATTGGAAAACACACTTACCTTATCAAAACAATGCTAAACTGTACTTACCTTATCAAAAAAATGCTAAAACATACTTACCTTATCAAAAAAAATGCTAAAATGTACAGTGATCAGATTGACAACCATACAAGGAGTAAAATTGGAAAACATATTACCTTGTCAAAAATGTTATTGTCATACAAAAAGACATATATATAAATACATTGCACATGGTCACAAAAATGCAATCCATACATTAAAAGAAATTAAACACATCAAAGGATATATGTCAGAAAAAAAAGTCAGTGAAAACATACAAACCTTCCTGAAATGTATATTGAAAAGACACACAACCAGACAACAACAAACATTGGAAAACACACTTACCGTATCAAAAAAATGCTAAACTGTACTTACCTTATCAAAAAAATGCTAAAACATACTTACCTTATCAAAAAAAATGCTAAAATGTACAGTGATCAGACTGACAACCATACAAGGAGTAAAATTGGAAAACATATTACCTTGTCGAAAATGTTATTGTCATACAAAAAGACATATATATAAATACATTGCACATGGTCACAAAAATGCAATCCATTAATTAAAAGAAATTAAACACATCAAAGGATATATGTCAGAAAAAAAAGTCAGTGAAAACATACAAACCTTCCTGAAATGTATATTGAAAAGACACACAACCAGACAACAACAAACATTGGAAAACACACTTACCTTATCAAAAAAATGCTAAACTGTACTTACCTTATCAAACAAATGCTAAAATATACTTACCTTATCAAAAAAAATGCTGAAATGTACAGTGATCAGATTGACAACCATACAAGGAGTAAAATTGGAAAACATATTACCTTGTCAAAAATGTTATTGACATACAAAAAGACATATATATAAATACATTGCACATGGTCACAAAAATGCAATCCATACATTAAAAAAAATTAAACACATCAAAGGATATATGACAGAAAAAAAAGTCAGTGAAAACATACAAACCTTCCTGAAATGTATATTGAAAAGACACACAACCAGACAACAACAAACATTGGAAAACACACTTACCTTATCAAAAAAATGCTAAACTGTACTTACCTTATCAAAAAAATGCTAAAACATACTTACCTTATCAAAAAAAATGCTAAAATGTACAGTGATCAGACTGACAACCATACAAGGAGTAAAATTGGAAAACATATTACCTTGTCAAAAATGTTATTGTCATACAAAAAGACATATATATAAATACATTGCACATGGTCACAAAAATGCAATCCATTAATTAAAAGAAATTAAACACATCAAAGGATATATGTCAGAAAAAAAGTCAGTGAAAACATACAAACCTTCCTGAAATGTATATTGAAAAGACACACAACCAGACAACAACAAACATTGGAAAACACACTTACCTTATCAAAAAAATGCTAAACTGTACTTACCTTATCAAACAAATGCTAAAATATACTTACCTTATCAAAAAAAATGCTGAAATGTACAGTGATCAGATTGACAATCATACAAGGAGTAAAATTGGAAAACATATTACCTTGTCAAAAATGTTATTGACATACAAAAAGACATATATATAAATACATTGCACATGGTCACAAAAATGCAATCCATACATTAAAAAAAATTAAACACATCAAAAGATATATGACATCAAAAAAAGTCAGTGAAAACATACAAACCTTCCTGAAATGTATATTGAAAAGACACACAACCAGACAACAACAAACATTGGAAAACACACTTACCTTATCAAAAAAATGCTAAACTGTACTTACCTTATCAAAAAAATGCTAAAATATACTTACCTTATCAAAAAAAATGCTAAAATGTACAGTGATCAGATTGACAACCATACAAGGAGTAAAATTGGAAAACATATTACCTTGTCAAAAATGTTATTGACATACAAAAAGACATATATATAAATACATTGCACATGGTCACAAAAATGCAATCCATACATTAAAAAAAAATTAAACACATCAAAGGATATATGACAGAAAAAAAAGTCAGTGAAAACATACAAACCTTCCTGAAATGTATATTGAAAAGACACACAACCAGACAACAACAAACATTGGAAAACACACTTTCCTTATCAAAAAAATGCTAAACTGTACTTACCTTATCAAAAAAATGCTAAAATATACTTACCTTATCAAAAAAAATGCTGAAATGTACAGCGATCAGATTGACAACCATACAAGGAGTAAAATTGGAAAACATATTACCTTGTCAAAAATGTTATTGACATACAAAAAGACATATATATAAATACATTGCACATGGTCACAAAAATGCAATCCATACATTAAAAAAAATTAAACACATCAAAGGATATATGACAGAAAAAAAAGTCAGTGAAAACATACAAACCTTCCTGAAATGTATATTGAAAAGACACACAACCACACAACAACAAACATTGGAAAACACACTTACCTTATCAACAAAATGCTAAACTGTACTTACCTTATCAAAAAAATGCTAAAATATACTTACCTTATCAAAAAAAATGCTGAAATGTACAGTGATCAGATTGACAACCATACAAGAAGTAAAATTGGAAAACATATTACCTTGTCAAAAATGTTATTGACATATAAAAAGAAATATCTATAAATACATTGCACATGGTCACAAAAATGCAATCCATACATTAAAAAAAATCAACATACCATAAGAAATATGAAAAAAAAAGTCAGTGAAAACATACAAACCTTCCTGAAATGTATATTGAAAAGACACACAACCAGACAACAACAAACATTGGAAAACACACTTACCTTATCAAAACAATGCTAAACTGTACTTACCTTATCAAAAAAATGCTAAAACATACTTACCTTATCAAAAAAAATGCTAAAATGTACAGTGATCAGATTGACAACCATACAAGGAGTAAAATTGGAAAACATATTACCTTGTCAAAAATGTTATTGTCATACAAAAAGACATATATATAAATACATTGCACATGGTCACAAAAATGCAATCCATACATTAAAAGAAATTAAACACATCAAAGGATATATGTCAGAAAAAAAAGTCAGTGAAAACATACAAACCTTCCTGAAATGTATATTGAAAAGACACACAACCAGACAACAACAAACATTGGAAAACACACTTACCGTATCAAAAAAATGCTAAACTGTACTTACCTTATCAAAAAAATGCTAAAACATACTTACCTTATCAAAAAAAATGCTAAAATGTACAGTGATCAGACTGACAACCATACAAGGAGTAAAATTGGAAAACATATTACCTTGTCGAAAATGTTATTGTCATACAAAAAGACATATATATAAATACATTGCACATGGTCACAAAAATGCAATCCATTAATTAAAAGAAATTAAACACATCAAAGGATATATGTCAGAAAAAAAAGTCAGTGAAAACATACAAACCTTCCTGAAATGTATATTGAAAAGACACACAACCAGACAACAACAAACATTGGAAAACACACTTACCTTATCAAAAAAATGCTAAACTGTACTTACCTTATCAAACAAATGCTAAAATATACTTACCTTATCAAAAAAAATGCTGAAATGTACAGTGATCAGATTGACAACCATACAAGGAGTAAAATTGGAAAACATATTACCTTGTCAAAAATGTTATTGACATACAAAAAGACATATATATAAATACATTGCACATGGTCACAAAAATGCAATCCATACATTAAAAAAAATTAAACACATCAAAGGATATATGACAGAAAAAAAAGTCAGTGAAAACATACAAACCTTCCTGAAATGTATATTGAAAAGACACACAACCAGACAACAACAAACATTGGAAAACACACTTACCTTATCAAAAAAATGCTAAACTGTACTTACCTTATCAAAAAAATGCTAAAACATACTTACCTTATCAAAAAAAATGCTAAAATGTACAGTGATCAGACTGACAACCATACAAGGAGTAAAATTGGAAAACATATTACCTTGTCAAAAATGTTATTGTCATACAAAAAGACATATATATAAATACATTGCACATGGTCACAAAAATGCAATCCATTAATTAAAAGAAATTAAACACATCAAAGGATATATGTCAGAAAAAAAGTCAGTGAAAACATACAAACCTTCCTGAAATGTATATTGAAAAGACACACAACCAGACAACAACAAACATTGGAAAACACACTTACCTTATCAAAAAAATGCTAAACTGTACTTACCTTATCAAACAAATGCTAAAATATACTTACCTTATCAAAAAAAATGCTGAAATGTACAGTGATCAGATTGACAATCATACAAGGAGTAAAATTGGAAAACATATTACCTTGTCAAAAATGTTATTGACATACAAAAAGACATATATATAAATACATTGCACATGGTCACAAAAATGCAATCCATACATTAAAAAAAATTAAACACATCAAAAGATATATGACATCAAAAAAAGTCAGTGAAAACATACAAACCTTCCTGAAATGTATATTGAAAAGACACACAACCAGACAACAACAAACATTGGAAAACACACTTACCTTATCAACAAAATGCTAAACTGTACTTACCTTATCAAAAAAAATGCTAAAACATACTTACCTTATCAAAAAAAATGCTAAAATGTACAGTGATCAGATTTACAACCATAAAAGAAGTAAAATTGGAAAACATGGAGAACATATTACCTTGTCAAAAATGTTATTGACGTACAAAAAGACATATATATATAAATACATTGCACATGGTCACAAAAATGCAATCCATACATTAAAAAAAAATAAACACATCAAAGGATATATGACAGAAAAAAAAGTCAGTGAAAACATACAAACCTTCCTGAAATGTATATTGAAAAGACACACAACCAGACAACAACAAACATTGGAAAACACACTTACCTTATCAACAAAATGCTAAACTGTACTTACCTTATAAAAAAAATGCTAAAATATACTTACCTTATCAAAAAAATGCTGAAATGTACAGTGATCAGATTGACAACCATACAAGGAGTAAAATTGGAAAACATATTACCTTGTCAAAAATGTTACTGACATACAAAAAGACATATATATAAATACATTGCACATGGTCACAAAAATGCAATACATACATTAAAAAAAATTAAACACATCAAAGCATATATGACAGAAAAAAAAGTCAGTGAAAACATACAAACCTTCCTGAAATGTATATTGAAAAGACACACAACCAGACAACAACAAACATTGGAAAACACACTTACCTTATCAAAAAAATGCTAAACTGTACTTACCTTATCAGAAAAATGCTAAAACATACTTACCTTATCAAAAAAAATGCTAAAATGTACAGTGATCAGATTGACAACCATACAAGGAGTAAAATTGGAAAACATATTACCTTGTCAAAAATGTTATTGACATACAAAAAGACATATATATAAATACATTGCACATGGTCACAAAAATGCAATCCATACATTAAAAGAAATTAAACACATCAAAGGATATATGTCAGAAAAAAAAGTCAGTGAAAACATACAAACCTTCCTGAAATGTATATTGAAAAGACACACAACCAGACAGCAACAAACATTGGAAAACACACTTACCTTATCAACAAAATGCTAAACTGTACTTACCTTATCAAAAAAATGCTAAAATATACTTACCTTATCAAAAAAAATGCTAAAATGTACAGTGATCAGATTGACAAACATACAAGGAGTAAAATTGGAAAACATATTACCTTGTCAAAAATGTTATTGACATACAAAAAGACATATATATAAATACATTGCACATGGTCACAAAAATGCAATCCATACATTAAAAAAAATTAAAAACATCAAAGGATATATGACAGGAAAAAAAGTCAGTGAAAACATACAAACCTTCCTGAAATGTATATTGAAAAGACACACAACCAGACAACAACAAACATTGGAAAACACACTTACCTTATCAAAAAAATGCTAAACTGTACTTACCTTATCAAAAAAATGCTAAAATATACTTACCTTATCAAAAAAAATGCTGAAATGTACAGTGATCAGATTGACAACCATACAAGAAGTAAAACTGGAAAACATATTACCTTGTCAAAAATGTTATTGACATATAAAAAGAAATATCTATAAATACATTGCACATGGTCACAAAAATGCAATCCATACATTAAAAAAAATTAAACACATCAAAGGATATATGACAGAAAAAAAAGTCAGTGAAAACATACAAACCTTCCTGAAATGTATATTGAAAAGACACACAACCAGACAACAACAAACATTGGAAAACACACTTACCTTATCAAAAAAATGCTAAACTGTACTTACCTTATCAAAAAAATGCTAAAATATACTTACCTTATCAAAAAAAATGCTGAAATGTACAGTGATCAGACTGACAACCATACAAGAAGTAAAATTGGAAAACATATTACCTTGTCAAAAATGTTATTGACATATAAAAAGAAATATCTATAAATACATTGCACATGGTCACAAAAATGCAATACATACATTAAAAAAAATCAACATATCATAAGAAATATGAAAAAAAAAGTCAGTGAAAACATGCAAACCTTCCTGAAATGTATATTGAAAAGACACACAACCAGACAACAACAAACATTGGAAAACACACTTACCTTATCAAAACAATGCTAAACTGTACTTACCTTATCAAAAAAAATGTTTAAACATACTTACCTTATCAAAAAAATGCTAAAATGTACAGTGATCAGATTTACAACCATAAAAGAAGTAAAATTGGAAAACATGGAAAACATATTACCTTGTCAAAAATGTTACTGACATACAAAAAGACATATATATAAATACATTGCACATGGTCACAAAAGTTTTTGAAAAAAAAAAAAAAGATGAAAACATACACACCCTTTTCAAAACATGCATTGATATATAAATGTGAAAATATAGACATGAATGATGTATGAAAAATGCCTGAAAAAGAACCCATGGATTAATACAAACATAAAAATCAGAACCAAATATATAAGAAAAATTAATGACAAACACAGATACATAAATAAAATTCTAATTAAATACTTACAGGGATGTTTAAAAATATTATTTTAAAAAAAATTAAACACATCAAAAGATATATGACATCAAAAAAAGTCAGTGAAAACATACAAACCTTCCTGAAATGTATATTGAAAAGACACATAACCAGACAACAACAAACATTGGAAAACACACTTACCTTATCAAAAAAATGCTAAACTGTACTTACCTTATCAAAAAAATGCTAAAATATACTTACCTTATCAAAAAAAATGCTGAAATGTACAGTGATCAGATTGACAACCATACAAGAAGTAAAATTGGAAAACATATTACCTTGTCAAAAATGTTATTGACATACAAAAACACATATATATAAATACATTGCACATGGTCACAAAAATGCAATCCATACATTAAAAAAAATTAAACACATCAAAGGATATATGACAGAAAAAAAAGTCAGTGAAAACATACAAACCTTCCTGAAATGTATATTGAAAAGACACACAACCAGACAACAACAAACATTGGAAAACACACTTACCTTATCAACAAAATGCTAAACTGTACTTACCTTATCAAAAAAAATGCTAAAATGTACAGTGATCAGATTTACAACCATAAAAGAAGTCAAATTGGAAAACATGGAAAACATATTACCTTGTCAAAAATGTTATTGACATATAAAAAGAAATATCTATAAATACATTGCACATGGTCACAAAAATGCAATCCATACATTAAAAAAAATTAAACACATCTAAAGATATATGACATCAAAAAAAGTCAGTGGAAACATACAAACCTTCCTGAAATGTATATTGAAAAGACACACAACCAGACAACAACAAACATTGGAAAACACACTTACCTTATCAACAAAATGCTAAACTGTACTTACCTTATCAAAAAAAATGCTAAAATGTACAGTGATCAGATTTAAAACCATAAAAGAAGTAAAATTGGAAAACATGGAAAACATATTACCTTGTCAAAAATGTTATTGACATACAAAAAGACATATATATAAATACATTGCACATGGTCACAAAAATGCAATACATACATTAAAAAAAATTAAACACATCAAAAGATATATGACAGAAAAAAAAGTCAGTGAAAACATACAAACCTTCCTTAAATGTATATTGAAAAGACACACAACCAGACAACAACAAACATTGGAAAACACACTTACCTTATCAACAAAATGCTAAACTGTACTTACCTTATAAAAAAAAATGCTAAAACATACTTGCCTTATCAAAAAAAATGCTAAAATGTACAGTGATCAGATTTAAAACCATAAAAGAAGTAAAATTGGAAAACATGGAAAACATATTACCTTGTCAAAAATGTTACTGACATACAAAAACACATATATATAAATACATTGAACATGGTCACAAAAATGCAATACATACATTAAAAAAAAATCAACATATCATAAGAAATATGAAAAAAAAAGTCAGTGAAAACATGCAAACCTTCCTGAAATGTATATTGAAAAGACACACAACCAGACAACAACAAACATTGGAAAACACACTTACCTTATCAAAACAATGCTAAACTGTACTTACCTTATCAAAAAAAATGCTAAAACATACTTACCTTATCAGACACACAAAAAAGTACATACCCACTTATAAACATTCATAGGTAAAAAGTACATGGAGACATGAAAATGCATAATTACATTTCGTCTGTTGAACAAACAACAGAAGGTCCCAAGTGCATGGACTGCAAACCACTTAGCTTATGTAAAGTCTCCACTAGTGCAAAGAGAGATCAATTGTAAATTCGGTCCATTTTGTGCACATGCAATTTAGACAACAATTACAGCAAACTTTACACATTAAAACTTTTCTGCATTTTTGTTTCCTGGTTACAGCAGGAATTTACTGTATTTACTCTACAGATATTTGTATTGTAAGTTTACTTGACAGAGAAATGTACAAAAATGAAATGTACACTTACCTCAATACAAGTCAACTTCAAAAGTCAAGCTGTTTCAACTCTGCTGAAAAAGTTGTCCTAACTCTCAAAGGGTTTCTGTTGAAATGTGTCCCCCTGTATATATACACACTCTGGTGTTGCATCGTGATGCAATAAAGACCGGGACATGTGTCTCTCCCTGTATTTAAAGACTCTGGTGTTGCATCGTGATGCAATAAAGACCGAACATGTGTTCCAGTTGTCATGACAACTATACTGTTTTTTTATGAATGCAAAAAATGGTGGGATGTAACTAACTATATTTACAAATTTGAGGGACCTGTACTAGAGTATTTCCATTTTATGTTACTGTATACCCCTCCACTATACATTTCACTAAAATTCCAGCCACAGTTAATGTGATGCATTGTTACAACAGTGTGTGCTTATTACACTAACAAGAAAAATAAGCAACAGTTCGTTTTTAAAAGCGGGTCCACTAAACATATCTTTCCAGAAACAATAACATGAATAAGCATAATCCCACACTGTTCTGTCAAATAATTATAATCACTTTTTTTGTGTAAGGGTGAAATTGACACATTATATAAAAAAAAATCTATTCATTAACACAGTAAGTTGTAACTCATGCAGTCATTACACCAAATGACACTGATTTTCAACAGGTACCAATGTGGTTACATTACTGTAATATGTAATAATTGCATACCAACCTACTAACATACATAGATACAAATAGACAGAGACATAGCCATGCAATCCATACATAAAGATACAAAAAGAACACATACAAACATATTCTATACTCTACTACTGAAATGTACTCTTACCTCAACACAAGTCCATGTAAAAAGTCAAGTTGTTTCAACTCTGCTGAAAAAGTTGTCCTAACTCTCAAAGAGTTTCTGCTGAAATGTGTCTGGAACATGTGTCTCTCCCTGTATTTAAAGACTCTGGTGTTGCACCGTGATGCAACAAAGGCAGAACATGTGTTCTAGTTGTCATGACAACTATACTGTTTTTTTATGAATGCAAAAAATGGTGGGATGTAACTAACTATATTTACAAATTTGAGGGACCTGTACTAGAGTATTTCCATTTTATGTTACTGTATACCCCTCCACTATACATTTCACTAAAATTCCAGCCACAGTTAATGTGATGCATTGTTACAACAGTGTGTGCTTATTACACTAACAAGAAAAATAAGCAACAGTTCGTTTTTAAAAGCGGGTCCACTAAACATATCTTTCCAGAAACAATAACATGAATAAGCATAATCCCACACTGTTCTGTCAAATAATTATAATCACTTTTTTTGTGTAAGGGTGAAATTGACACATTATATAAAAAAAAATCTATTCATTAACACAGTAAGTTGTAACTCATGCAGTCATTACACCAAATGACACTGATTTTCAACAGGTACCAATGTGGTTACATTATTGTAATATGTAATAATTGCATACCAACCTACTAACATACATAGATACAAATAGACAGAGACATAGCCATGCAATCCATACATAAAGATACAAAAAGAACACATACAAACATATTCTATACTCTACTACTGAAATGTACTCTTACCTCAACACAACTCCATGTAAAAAGTCAAGTTGTTTCAACTCTGCTGAAAAAGTTGTCCTAACTCTCAAAGAGTTTCTGCTGAAATGTGTCTGGAACATGTGTCTCTCCCTGTATTTAAAGACTCTGGTGTTGCA
The DNA here is from genome assembly GCA_019142605.1 of Cephalopholis sonnerati. NCBI lineage: Eukaryota > Metazoa > Chordata > Actinopteri > Perciformes > Serranidae > Cephalopholis > Cephalopholis sonnerati. The sequence goes on from JAGQAX010000011.1 coordinate 25,552,860, forward strand.
CCGTGATGCAACAAAGGCAGAACAGTGTTCTAGTTGTCATGACAACTATACTGTTTTTTTATGAATGCAAAAAATGGTGGGATGTAACTAACTATATTTACAAATTTGAGGGACCTGTACTAGAGTATTTCCATTTTATGTTACTGTATACCGCTCCACTATACATTTCACTAAAATTCCAGCCACAGTTAATGTGATGTATTGTTACAACAGTGTGTGCTTATTACACTAGCAAGAAAAATAAGCAACAGTTCATTTTTAAAAGCGGGTCCACTAAACATATCTTTCCAGAAACAATAACACGAATAAGCATAATCCCACACTGTTCTGTCAAATAATTATAATCACTTTTTTTTGTGTAAGGGTGAAATTGACACATTATATAAAAAAAAATCTATTCATTAACACAGTAAGTTGTAACTCATGCAGTCATTACACCAAATGACACTGATTTTCAACAGGTACCAATGTGGTTACATTATTGTAATGTGTAATAATTACATACCAACCTACTAACATACATAGATAAAATATACAGAGACATAGCCATGCAATCCATACATAAAGATACAAAAAGAACACATACAAACGTATTCTATACTCTACTACTGAAATGTACTCTTACCTCAACACAAGTCCATGTAAGAAGTCAAGTTGTTTCAACTCTGCTGAAAAAGTTGTCCTAACTCTCAAAGAGTTTCTGCTGGAATGTGTCTGGAACATGTGTCTCTCCCTGTATTTAAAGACTCTGGTGTTGCATCGTGATGCAATAAAGGCAAAACAGTGTTCTAGTTGTCATGACAACTATACTGTTTTTTTATGAATACAAAAAATGGTGCGATGTAACTAACTATATTTACTGAAATTCTGTATTTAGGTACTTGAGTATTTCCATTTTATGTTACTGTAAACTCACCACTATACTTTTCACTCAGATTTCAACCACATTTATTATGATGCATTGTTATGGATTAAATGTCACAACATTATATGAAGTTATAACACTGACGCATTTATAAAAATCCACAGAGTATCATGTCTGTCTCTTTATTTCATTTATTCTCGTTCGGAAATTATGAATAGATAATTATCGTGAATAACTTGATGAACTGACAATGAGATGCAGTGGCATGGCGTGGGGAAAATGTTTGAGGGAGCCAAGTGAGACAAAACCTCCAATCTATATGCTTTTTTGAAGGTGGGGACAGGAAAGAGTACATTGCAGCTTGTATGTACTTAATGTAACCAGATGAGCGATTAGAGCGCCTGGTATAATTTTTACCAGGACTTACACACGCCTGTTAACTGACGACACTTCCAACACCGACACACCCTCTGTTGTACGCGCTTGACATACATAAATACTTCACATACATCCTTGTCGTTAAAAAACTGGACCAAATGTTCATTATACATGACCTAAAAGACAACAACAAAACAACTCTGTGACTTTTTGATTTACCTTACCTCTCAATTGCCCGGGACAGGTTGGCAAGGTGGATGAATCCTGTAGTGACCCAGGGATTGTTCAGTGAGCAGGAATCCTTGTCAAAAAGAAGGCAGGGCTAACAAAATGGCCGCTGAAGTTTGGCGCTACCAGCTAGCCACTCTGCGCGGTCATAATTCTCCTCAGTGAAAGTTAATTGTTCTTCCTTGGCCTGCCGTCAGATTTAATTTTAAGTTGCTGCTGTAGTGTTAGTTTAGTAAAACCGTTTTTAACTAAATATTCCAAATCTCCACCCTCCATAACTGCGCTTGCTAATTTTGCTAATATGATATCAATACAAACTTGCTAATCTGCCGTTATTTCATTTCAGTGACGTTATAACGATGCTATGATGTGATTGGTGTGAAGCCAAGGGGTGGGTGTGGCTTCCTTGGCACCGTCCTAACTAATCACAGGTGGGCAGCGTCATGACGGTAGCCTCATCTGATTGGTTAATCGGTCACCAAGGGATGCCAACTCGGCCTGGCCTCCTCGCGCACATACAGTGTGCAATACCGTGTTTCACCGCTCATTCACCACGTCACATTTAGAGGGGCGCTGTTTCGCTCATTGTAAAATGCTCAATGAGAGGAGAGAAATGGGGAAGAGATGACAGCAAGACAGCGCAGAAGAATAACCAAAATTGTTAAAATGAGTGTTTTTATTAAATGACAACTACAGTCTGTCTGGGAGAAAACACCACTGTTCAAACATTTCTCGATCCTTCCATTCCCATACTCACCAGAAAATGTTTATGATTTCCATATACCCACTTGATGCGCGAGGATACCTAACATCATTTTGTGACAGCTTTCACACGTTGATAAATTCGTTAAATTAATAAATAAATAAACCTAGTCTGTGTTCACATGACTTTTGGACCTCTGAGGCTTTTGTCAATCAATCAATTTTTATTTATAAAGCCCAGTATCACAAATCACAATTTGCCTCAGAGGGCTTTACAGCATACAACATCCCTCTGTCCTTTGGACCCTCACAGCAGATAAGGAAAAACTCCCCAAAAAACCCTTTAACGGGGAAAAAAATGGTAGAAACCTCAGGAAGAGCAACTGAGGAGGGATCCCTCTTCCAGGACGGACAGACAAGCAATAGATGTTGTACAGAACAGATCAAATATAATGAATTAACAGTAATCCATATGACATAATGAGACATAAAGATAGACAGATATTATATTAATAATATGATTATATATGTATGTGACAATAATGATATGTGTATAATAGTCCAGGTATGACTAATAGTAACAGCAGCAGTGGGAGGCATCAGGCAGGACCATGGCAGCAGCACAACCACGACACACCATCCAGGCACAGCTGCAGTACGAGTTAACCTGCGAGACAGTGGAGCACAAAGGCTCCGGAGAACAAGCCGAGTTAGTGACATGCAGTAGACCCGAGTTAGAGAGATGCATTAACAGGACATGAATACTAGCAAGGGAGAGAGAGAGAAAGAGAAGGAGAAAAGGGGCTTGGTGTAGGAGGTCCCCCGGCAGACTAGGCCTATGTCAGCCTAACTAGGGGCTGGTCCAAGACTAGCCTGAGCCAGCCCTAACTATAAGCTTTATCAAAAAGGAAACGATCTAACAGCAACAAATTTCTTTCGCGGGCATTCTCGGCACAAACTGGTGAAATCAGCAAGTGAGTCACCAAGAAATGAAGCGAAAACAACACCAGACAACACTTTTTCAGAGTTTTCCGAAGCGTGCCACTGAACACACAGCCGCTTCGGGTTTGGCCACCCGGTAAGTGAAATTAGCATAGCAGGGGATTGTTGGTATATTTAAATATATTGTAGCGTCCCTTGGTACATAAACCACCACCATCAGCTGGTTTCTCAATGCTTTTTTTAAGAATAACCAGGGTACTATGGGCCGTAGCCAACACAAACACAAGCAAACGAAATTCTGTCATAGTCAGTAGCTGACCAACTTTTAGCTCGGCTCTCTCTCTCAGCAGCTTACACACTCTCGCCCTCTGAACATCCCCAGTTACCACACACCTCTTTGCCAAACAACCCACTGTCATGGGAACGACAGTGACTGACAGGCTTCTCAGCCCTTAAGTATGTCACGTTCATGAACATCAGGGAAAATACAGAACTATGTACGGTTATACAATATCTATGATAACTTAGATACTGCATGTGCGTGTGTGTGGTCACAAACAGAACACAATGTTTATATCTCCTTGTTTCAGATGATGAGACAGATGAGAGTTCCTGGCCGGCCTTGTGGAGTGAAAGTCAGGCTGTGGAATTTAAGACCAGGCACCCCTGGTTAGAGTGGAGGGACAGAAAGTTAGGTAAATGTCAGCACATGCAAAGAGGATCTCTTACCTGGTTCACCAATTGTAACACAAACATGTTACAAAACATCTGCAAAGGTGATTCATCAGAACATTTTAAACTTGCACTGTATTTGCCAGTCTGCTAACAGTCTCCTCCTTCCCTGTGTTTCTTGGTGTGTTGCCGATTCTCACTCCGACCTCGTCACATATTGACGTTTTGGTCATGGACTTTCCACGTCCGCATACGACGTGCAAGGTATCCTTGGTGTGCTGGTTTTGGACATTCTGGGAGTCAAGTTCTCTTCTTTCAAGATCACAGGAAAATTAACATTTACATAAAGTCTCTTTCAAAATAAATGCACTATATCGGTACAACACCGTAAATTGACATTATTTGACCTATTTTTTCAAAAACACGGTTAGGCTTAGGCAACAAAAGAAAATGGTTAGGTTCAGGAAAAAAGACCATGTTTTGGCTTTAGAATCTCACAGGACATGAACACCTGTCTCTCGAGTGAAAGTCGGTGTTGTTGGACCCATCCACCCCTCTCGGACTTTTGCCACCTTAACTTTTGTCCTTGTCACGCCACGGTCCCCCCCTTATGCTGCCCAGCGCCGTTAAACTATAACGTCAACCAGCCGCTCATCATGCCAATGTTAAAGGACACCTGTGGTTCTGACGCCGCAAGTCACTGCCCAAGCACCAGACTTCCATGACTTGGAGTGAGACCAGGCCTGTTATTGCCACCTGTAGATCAGAGGAACAGTGTCACACCACTGAAAGGAGTATGTCCAGCTTCACACATGTCCTCGTATGCATTCATGAAAACAAACAACACTTGGGCCCAGCTCATTAATACATCTCTCCATAACGCTACTAGCAGTCAAACTCTGAAGGATACAGTTAAGTTTTGTGCCTGAATACTATATACAGCAGTATTTTTAACAAGATAAGACATCTTTGACTGGCAGAAGCCTTGACAGACTACTTCACCCTTTTAAAAATGAACAAGGATGTTGACTTTAATTTAGTAAAACTAAAAAATTGACGACTAATACTGTCTGTAGAGACCTGGTCCAAGTGCTGGCCTGTGTCGGCACGCTCTCTCAATCAAACAACAGATAAAAAGTAATCTCTGCCTAAATTTAATTGTTCATCAAAATGCAGCACAGTGGGCATGAGTTTAATTGTAATTTTGGCCGTTACGCACAATCGTTTATTTGCTGCAGGCAGATAATATAGGGGTCTAGGGGAAAGATGATTATTATGATTCCTCAGTATTATGAAAACGTATTGGAAACAGTGGCTGTGCCGTACATCAGTCTGTGACATTGACATATCGCCGTAATTCCCCCCATCCCCTTGTGTCATGGTTATAGCCAATACTGTAATAAAATGCAGATGCAGACGACTCAGCAGCAGCAGGTGAAGCGAGCTGATTCACCCTGCTGTGTGGTTTCTTATGTAAGGGCTTGTTGGTTTGTTCTCCCCCTGGTTAAGCTGATATTTTCACTCCTCAGAAGCTTTTAGTACTCTTTTTGACAATTAACACAAGTGGTTTGGATTCTTTGGATATTTTTTTCTCCCTCAGACGAGTTAAAAACTCCAGCAAATGTTGTTTTTTTGAAATAGATTCAACACATAAGGTTGAGAGCACATGTTGTAATGTTTGTAGTTGAAGTGAAGAAAACCAGGAGCTGCCAGATACTCTTAGGATTGATTAAAAATGTGTATAAAAAGGCATCCAATACACCTCAAATCCTTTAGTGATTAAAAATAAAAATAAAATGTCCAATTCCAGTCTCTGGGAATAAGGGACCAGCCTTCAGGTGCTTTTCGCAGCAGTGCCTGGCAGATAATTTTTAGTTAGGAGTTGTGCCAGTGTACCTATAGCGACAAACCACAGCCCTGGGGTACAGGATCTCCCAGAGCTCACAAGCTCAGCAATAACTTCAAACTGCGAGGCTCCATTTGTATGCTCAACACAGCTTCGGATCTTAGCCCAGGGCCATGTAGAATTCTCGCAGGAAGTTATGATGAGCAGAGAGGACACATGATGAAGAGATGATCGAAAAACAAAAACATCCATCCCAGAAGTCTGACAAGAAACCTTTCATCTCCTTCTCGTTAATTTCATCAGCTTTATTGAAAGTTTGACAAACAATATTAATAGTGAGGAGAAACTGGTAGTATAGTGCGAGACAAAACATTTTTTCTTCCTGCAGTAGGTGGGTCAGAGGTCTGCCCTGGTTTGTGGGAAGGCAAAAAGACGAGTAGAGTTTGAATGAAGGCGATCATTAAGTTTGCATGTATAGGTGAACCGTGCATGAAATGATAACGAATTGGGATCACAGTGTTTGAGGTGAAGACAGATGAGAGAGCTTAGTCACACCAACTCTGGCACTGCTTGTTCCGGCTGAAAAGACAGTGATGTGTTTTTGAGGCATAAGCCAGGATGTCACTGTTGAATGAACTCTTTACTTAACTGAGCATTAACCTTCTTAAAGCTTAGGTAGGCAGTTTCATTTTGGTGTCATTGGGCAAAAACCCATAATAAACTTTGAGCATGTTGTAATTCAAGTGGTCTGAGCAAACACTCGACTTCTGCACCTCCTCATGGCTCTGTTTTCAGGCTTTAGAAAATGTAGCCTGTGGTGAAAGACTCGGGCCAATCACAGGTCAGTTCAGAGAGAAAGCGTTTCTGTTGTCTGTTCTACAAATGCAGACACACACACGTCTCTTCAGTGAACGCCTGATTCAATGGTGGAGAGTTCAGCAGAGAAACCTGCTACACCAGCATTGGCAACAACTGCTTATACTGCAAAGCAACCCAAGAAAGGAAGATGATCTTATCAACAAGAGAGTCTGACAATGAACAATGCAAACAACACATTCTCACCCTGACCTGGTTACATATTGATGATTTGGTCATAGACTTTCCACGTCCACATACGACGTGCAAGGTACCCTGGGTGTGCTGGTTGTTGACGTTCTGGGACACAAAGTCAAGTTCTCTTCTTTCAAATTACACCTCTGTTTTCACAGGAAATTTAACGTTAACATACTGTCTCTTTAAAATAAATGCACTGTGTTGGTACAACACCGCGAGTTGACGTTTTTTAACAAGCACACATCATTGGGTTTAGGCAACAAAAACATGTAGTTAGGTTTAGGAAAAAAGAACAAGGCTTGGCTTTAGAATCTTAAGTGACCTGAACACCTCTCTCTTGGGTGAAAGTTGGTGCTTGCTGGACCCATCCACCACCCTTCCTGCCCGCCCCACTCGGACTTTCCACTGGCTGATTCTGTCCACTGGCTGATTCTGAGCTGCTACAGCCACCAACTGAAGTCTGTCTCCTGAGCTGCTGCCTGCTCTCCTCCGGTGGGGAGTGAGGCGAAGGTATGGCAGGTTGGTTAACATTTGCTAGCTAAAGCTTGTCTCATTTGTGGTCTGATAAACAGAGAGAGAACAGGGCAAGGAGGGGCGAAGCAAATGAGCTGCGAGCATATTGAAATAATATTAAATAAATCAGTGTATGGAAACACTAAGTTACTGCATAAAGTGTGTGCATGTGCCTGTGGTCATTGGGTGGGCGGGGCTTGGGACAGAGAGGGGAGAGAGGCGAGCTGCAGGAGGAGGGTTCATTTTAAAATTCTGCTATTTATTTTGCCTTTTGCAAATTTCTGCCTCCCCGGCTTTAACGTTTGATCTTTTGTATGTTTTTATGTTGTTTTTGTGTGCAGTCAGAACAGTTTGGACCAGATCTCACTTGAAAAGTTATAAGTAAAAAATTATCTAAATAATTCAAATATTTAAACATATGTATGCTTGCAGATCTCCTAATCCAGCTGCCTCCGACATCTTATGTAAGCCTGAGTTCAAAGGAAAGACGAACCCGTCACTTGCATTATGAAGGTAAGCGACCCCCCTGCGAGCAGCACTGGGTGGAAGCAATAATGCAAACAGGATACCGGGATAAAGTACTTTTGTACAAGTCTCTTCTTCCTTCTCTGCATGCTGTTCAGGAGCCTAACAGACATGGTAATGAGGACATTAATAAAGGATGCGGATCCATTTTTAATGATCCACTGGCCCCTTTAGTTTGAAACTGATTTCCGTGTCCGTGTTTGAGTTTTCTGCTCAGAATCATTGTTTTTGCTTTGAACAGGACTCATGAATGTGCTATTTTTTGCCTGCACAAGCAAAGTGCTGCATAAGACCTGCATACACCTGACTGTTATTGTGTGTGAGTGAGAGATAGAGAGATGCAGGATCAGTCCTCTGTCTATATTTGGAAGATAATACCTGAAGTAGGGAAGTGAGGGGGGGGGGGAGAGGGAGAAACTCAAACTTTTTTTATCCTGAAGGAAATTCGGTTTGGAGCCAGGCATCAAACACACACAGTAGATCACAGAGAGCAGGGGAAAAAGTAAAGGTGGAGGTGTACACTAAATCAAAATCCAGTGAAGGGCATGAGACCTGCATTTGGCGCCAACTGTCACGCATGCTGGCCAGCTGAACAAAAAAGTCACAATTGGTTGTGTCAGCTAGTTTTCAGTTTATCTCTACGTTTTATTTTTGAGGAATTGCAAGTCCTGATTCATTCTCTGTGATATTCAAGCTCCCATGTAATATGAATGCTGCTGAATGAACAGACCTCGGGCCACATCGAGAGTATTCTGGCATTTGCTTGCAGGCAGAGCATATTCGACAACGCTCAACAAATTTGTTTTCTGCCTAAGCCAGTTGCTGTCATGCTTATCTGTTGTGTATCAGGTCCATTTCCCAACATATATGCCTGTCAACTCGCCGTAGAGGAGTCAGATTGGATTAAAAAGAGGGGAGATGAAAGTGAGAGGAAACCACAGCCAGAAACTACAAGCAGCAGCAGCTCCAGTATAGTGTTAGAACTGGCTACACTTACACACATGCACACACAGTCATCTCTATTCTCACTTTCGTCAGGGGAGAGAGTCTGTCTTCTCTCTGCAGCAGGCTTTTCCTTCTCATCGCTCTCTCTCCCTCTCTCCCTCTCTCTCCCTCGCTTTGTTCATGCTGTGTTTGCTGTGCTCTCTGTCTGAAGCAGCGCCACACTGGAGCACTAATGAGCGGGCTGAGAGCAAACCCAACACAGATCTCCCATCAGCTCAGGAGCAGCAGCAACTCTGACGGCATCTGAGGCAACGAGACACAGGACTGATCTGCAGTCAGTCGGGAGGCAGTAGGGAAAGGCGTAGGAGAGGTCGTGAGGTGGCTTCAAAGGCAAATTAGCAGTTGAAATAGTGAGAGGAGAGAAGTGCTCCAGCGCAACAGCCGACCTTCTCCACACTGACCCACAGCGCACTTTTCTCTTTCTGAAGACCAAGGACCTTTCCCCTTCCGGAGGAGTTCAGCCATGGAGGAGATGCTCACCTGCAGCCGCAGCCCTTTCTCCCAGGTGTTTGGGCGTCAGGGTCAGCTCATGCAAGCCAGTGAGTGTTAACAGCCACCTGAAGTCTGCAGAAATATCAAAGTTTTATTAACCTTGCTTGATCCTGATTGACTTGACTGCATGTAGATTTTCAATAAAAGGCGCACCCACTGTTCTTTTATATTATGCTAAACACAGTCTTTAAAGTACACTGTTCTGATAATGATACTATTTGTATTGAAAATGAAGGCATTTAGGGAGGCAACTGTTGAAGTCGTGTGCCCCAGTTTCACCGAAAACCAGTCGGAAATTAAAAATATATATCACTTTCCTTTCAAAGCAGTTTCTGATGCAATGTATCATTCAGTTCTCCCAATATTTTTTAATCATGTTGCTCTTTTATCCTTTATAAGGGGTGTGTCAGTCTGTTTCTATCCTTTTATCCTTTATAAGAGCTGTTATAGTTTCCACTGTTGGGAAATCACGCTGTTGGGAAATCACTGTGAAAGAGACACAATTTATATTTCATACGGCTTCATGCAGCATGGCTTTGTCAAGTGTATGGGTTTTACATTTTCATAATGCATTGTGATGTTTGCATCAATCCTGAATCATTAGTGTAATGCAGTTTGACACAGCAATGTGTTAATGTTGATAGACTGTGATGCTCCTTTCATGCGCAAGAGAGATGTGAAAATGTGTGTGCTCTCTGTCTTTGCGTATGTGTGTGTGTGCAGGTGGGTTTGCAGGGGAACAGACCTCACCTTTCATGCGTATGGGTACAATGCTTTGATCTCCGTCTGACCGAACATGCCACAGGTCTAACACAGAAACTAGAAGAAGTCCTCAGCAGATTGAATTATACTCAACGTTCAATCATTTTATACAACAGCATAAACAACTTCAACATATAACGTAATCAGATGCATAGTCTGGAAATAAATGTCTTTGTGAAGTTTATAATATTTGATTTTTGCTGAAACTGAGTGTAGAGAAGTGCCTGGTTGAGAAAACATAGGTGTAGATTTAAGGGAGGACGCAGGGGACACTTCTCCCTCAATATTTAGAACATGTGCATTTCTCCCCTCCAATACATGTGAAATCAGAAGAGAACTTTTAACCATAAATTGATGCAGGAAAGGCACAAACTGATGCATACACATTCACCAGGATGCAGGAAATTAAATGTTTGATGCTCAAAATTTTCCGGCAAAGCACCATTAAACCCCCAGTTTCATATTTGTCCCCCCGCAATGTTGAAACACGACCTAAGCCCTCGCTACAAAATATCAGAATGCAGTGTGGATTTCCAGTAAACGGAGAATTTGCATATTTTATTCACGTATTCGCATTAAATTAAACAAATGCTTCTGCATTAAACGCTGCACCAACACTGCACATGAATTATTGTAGAATTTCTCTTTGCAAACATATCTGAGAGTGAATTAGCAATGAAAAATAATCAATGTTTGCCCATATTTATGCTCGGGTACTTCATGGGAGTTTTTTTTTTTTAAATCATCAATATTTGAAGGGATTCTCTGCAGCATGGGTGCCAGACACCCACAGCCCCCATTCAAACTCTGCTCATGTGGGTGCATATATGCATTCTTTGTATATGTGACTTGTGTCAGGGTGAATTGTATGCTTGAGCTTTGAAGCCCTGTGGCTTTTCTCTCTTCAGGATCAAACCTCACAGCATGACACAATCTGCCCTGGGTGTTCTGTTACAAGGTGTCATAATTCCCAAAAGAGAAAATGGCCCCCTTTGGCCATGGCTGACCTGATGTGAAGTATAGTGAGCTGTGATTTTTCACAGGTTCTGCTGCAGATGATTGTACATACATGTTTGTATCTGCTGGGCATGTTCATGCAGTGTGGTGCAGAAATGGGGTTTTTATTTCTCTAGTTCAGTTGCCTTATGAGGCAGGACCTTGAGCTTTTTCTTTGTATTGACTGGAGCTTTACCTTGTCTGATTTTATTTTCACATTCATCACTAACTAATAGTTTGCTTTTAGGCTGCTTGTTGTGCAATAGGGAAAGCGTTGACCTATCCCTCGCCTTCCTCGGCACTGGAAAAGTTACATTTCTTTGAATTGCATCTTGTGTAAAACATCTTTGAATGGCTTCTTTCATAGATGTGCTCGTGTGTGAGGAGCGTGAGGCGTCCTGCTTGTAGGTTAACAGTTGCTGTTTGTTGGAGTCTTGAGCTGTAATCAGAATGAATTAGACCGGATAGGTTTCCTGATTTGAACAATTGAAATGATTGCTTGCTCCACATCCAGGCAGAGTGGAGAACGCAGCAGGCAGTGCAACACTGCGGAAAATCAACAGGAAAAAAAATGTTTAAACGTTTGGAGGCACTTCAAGCTTTCTTTGTGCAATTTGTTTTTGGACTATCACATCCTGAAAATACACTCAAACTCAATATGCAGTCTTTGTTGAACATTTACTTTACATATGCCCAAGGGGGATCATTGTGTTCCCTCTCTGTTTCTTCCCCCCCATTCAAACGAAACTTAAAGACAACTTGAAGTCAAAGCGTGTGGCTCATTCACAGTAACTCCCCTCCAATGTGTGCTGATCAGTCATAGGTGAGAGCATCGTGTGAATTAAACCTAAATGTCACTGTCTGGTTGTGAAAATGACATTATCATTGCATGTGTTGTGGTGAATTACAGTCAGTCTTGCGCTCCCCAAGTTATCTATGCTCTTTGAAGCTTGTGCTGCATGTCTGCGATTTCGGATGTGCGGGAGAGGGAAGGGAAAGGGGAGATGGAAGGAGAGAAGAGCGAGGGGATGGGGGCAAGAAAGTGAGCAAGCTGCAAATTGTGTGAATAAGAGATGGGTGTTTTTTTTTCTATTTATAGCAACAACCTTACATACTGTTACACAGCTGCTGGAAGACTAATCCACAGTAGCGCTGGCTCGCAATATCTGAACAGTAATTATAGGGGGATTTTTTTGTTATCTTTGGCTGTCACCCATCATTGGATCAGAAGTCCCTCAGCTACAGTATATGCAAGGGCCTGCCTGGGTTGCAGAGAAAAAACCCCATTACATGAGTGTTGCACATGCCCAAAGACTTGAATATTAACAACCTTCTGGTGGTACCCTGACAGAATAAACACTTGACAGATTTTTTTTTCTCATGACTCACATTCACGTGGCAGTGCCAGGTGCATAATCCTGCTACAATTCTCTTACTCCCCACTGGTGGTGTGATTTTTTTTCCTGTGTTCAGTGTTGTGATGTGTTGTCAAAAATCCCTGAGCAGCGAATGCTCCCGTTTGTCGCAGGAGCGTGACAACTTATTTCCCAGGCTTTGAAATAGTTAAAGTATTCAGGGGAAGTTCATTTCCCGTGTTTATGAATTTTCAAGGTTAGTCCAGGTAGAGCATCAATACTTCAAATCTCCTCTTGTGTATGATTGTGCTATCAAATGCTCTGCTCCCATAATTGAAATGATAACATCTTGTTCCTCTTGAGGCTCGTACACAAATTCTCATCACAGTAATGTCTTTTTAAAAAAGTCAATGAGCAAGAGCTTACCATTCAGCGGCACCAAATTATTTGAACATATCTGGGGGCTGCTGATAGTCGTGGATCAATAGTATCACTTCATTTCTGGCACTCAGAACTCACCTCCTGGCTGTTTCTCAAATCCAACAAAAGCTTCCTGTTTTCTCATGTCTGCTATTGTCTCTTGGCCCAAATTCCAAATATCAACCCCTGTCTGTCTGAAAATAAATCAGCATGCCAAATGATTAATGTCCAAGGCTAATTTGGACTATTTTTGTGCACTTCTTATTTGTTGTGGATTTTGTTGTATTAAAGCTTCAATAATAGCCCTCACTTAAACAGCTTCCTATAGTTTTACACAAGAATGTGTTAAGTTACATTTTGCATGTGAGACCCATGTAAAGATCAGAGCTTCTGACCACGAAATACCCCTTTTTGAAGTACATATTCATTTCCATCCTTTCGTCCGTCCTCATCCACTTATGCTGGATCGGGTTGCAAGGTATGTCAGATGTCCCTCTACTCAGCAGTGTTTCCAGCTCATCCATTAATACTTATTCCATTTATCTGTGAAGGACCTGTGACTGAAATTATGATGAATAGCTTGTCAGTGATAGAGGTTGATATTTTTTAAAGCCACATTCAAGGTGCAATGTGTAAGATATGATCAGAGTTTTAGTTTTAACTAACATTATCGACAGAATGAAAAAATGAATAGTTTTGATGTATTGTGTTACAGAGATATCTACTGAAATGAGGCTGCTTTCCAGTTAGCACTGGTTCATCCTATCTTGAAATACCACTTGTACCTCAAGAGCTGATAGTGAGTCACTGTACACTCTTACAATAAGTGGCTCTATATAGAACATTGATGTTTTAAACAAAATCCTATTAAGCCCCTTTTGTGTGAGTGAGTGAGTGAGTGAGTGAGTGAGTGAGTGAGTGAGTGAGTGAGTGAGTGGGTGTAGCGTCCAGTCTGCCCTCAGTCCAACATGAGAGGATGAAAATGTCCAGCATTAGCTTTTGTTTTGAGATACCTGCAACCTCAACCTGTTCTCATACAGAAGTCGTCAAATACTGCCATTTAGTTCATGATTTCTGTGTCAGACACTGTTGAAAAAGGCATCCTTTCATGGCACTATGATACGCAGCCAGGTGGCATCAGTTTATAACGTTGCCAGACAGCTTCAGTTTTAAATGCTGTGGGACAACAACAAAAAATAGGGAACTGCAATATCCCTGTAGGGGGCCGGGTCCAACAAACCCTGGACTTTCACCCAGGAGCCCCGTGTTTGCTTCCTGCATGAATATTGAGCAAAACATCCTCACCACAGGCTTTTGTTGCCTAAAGCTAAACATGTGTGTTATAAATGTAAATATGAGGTGTTGCTGATGTTGCAAGTTTATTTTTAAAATGACTGTATGCATCTAACTAGCAGAAGTTGTACATTCCTGGTGAAAAGGGACTCAACACATGTTACAGGTGGAAATTGACACGGTATCTAAAAAAAAAATCAACAACAGATGCGCCCAGGATAGCTAGAGAAGTCCACTGACCAAGCGACAAATGTGACGAAATTGGGGAGTGAGAACATGTTGGCAATCTCTCCTGACATAAAGTTCAGGAATATTTTATTTCCTCAACTTCGTCTTCTGTATATGACGATCCAACAATCAATAAATCCGAGGTCTGAGACACACGATACTGGCACAGTAAGGTCAGTCACTTCAGGTCCAAGCCAAAATATGAGAGATTATAAAATAGCTGTGTCATTTTGGACAGCCCTCAGAGTTTCAGCAGTTTGTTATTATGCCCTGCTTGGATTACAGGTGAAACGCTGTCCTCCATTAGTTTGGATCATGCGGCAGGCATTACACATTGCACCTTTAATTATGACCGTATTTCCAAAAAAAACCCAATCAGATCATGACTTTCAGAGATAACATCAAACTGGAGGACAGTATATATTTTCAGTTTAGCAGTCAAAGTTGGAGACTATTTCCTTTCTTGCCTATTACTTTACCCTTGAATACTCCTTAATACCTCAATAAACCGTCGGTAAATCCCTGCTCAGGAGGGGTGAACGTGATTTGAAGTTTTAATATGTGACCACTGCAGGTGTAGGACATATTTTGGTCTTCTTTGAAGTGATTAATTCCTCTCCTGCTTCCACTTGTGTTATGGTTCCAGCACACTCGCAGATTCCTCACACCTCCTTACCCGGTGGGCTTTCCTGCAGTAAGAGATTAGCTTCATGCTCCTGGTGTTGCTAATCATGTAGAAGGAGTCACGTTGCATGAGGTTTGCTGGTACAGTCAGTGTGTGCACTCAGCAAGGTAACGTATCTTTTTTTTTTCTCACGTGGTGAGTCACGGATTGAGGCTGGTTTCAAGAACTTCGTTTATTTATGTATTTCCTCTGCTTTTAGGGGAAACTGTTGATCAGTGAAAATAAAATGCCACACCAGCTGTGTCTCTGCAAGACCCAGGCATAGATACTATCATTCAGACTCCATCTGCTGTCAGTTGGATGTGCATTAAAATAAAGTTATGAAGTTAATTGAAGAAATGAAGCCACAGGAGATACATTAACACTCAGCCAGATGTAAAATTATGTCACACAATCTCAGTCAATGAAGGAAAAATGTTTCACCGTACGAGAAAATATTCAGGGATTGGAAGACCACCAGTACTTTGGGGTACATATTGCTGTATACTTCCAGGGTTACGGCACTTTGCTGGTAGGAGAATAGTTGGGCATGTTGTAGAATTCAAAGGGCCACTGCATATTGTTTCTCTGTCTGCTGCTATTTATCAGTCTAGATTGTTTTGGTGTGAGATATCAGCCATACAGATGTCTGGCTTATCTTTATTTTAATAAAACTACATGGCACTTGGTTCATGGTGCTCAAGGTGCCAAAAACTACAGTTTAAAAACTCAGCAGCAATGTCTCTTTCTAACAATCATGACCCGGTTACTCAAGATAATCCACAGACATTGCTGTGAGCAGTTTCATTAACTATGTTCCTGTGTGCATCTACTTATGAATGAGACATTTGTCTCTCCTAACAGGGCGAGATGTAAACATTAATGGTGTCCTCCTCAGCTGAGCTGTAATGTTAGTAGATGAATGCTTCCTACTGCCGGGTAATACAGTTGTCAGGTGTACCTCGAAAAAAGATAGTTCCCACATGAAAAAGCTCCCAACACAGTCTGTGGATTACCTTCAGTAAGCATGTCACGATTTCTGGAAAGAGACATTATTTTGGGGGGGCTTTGAACACCGCAAGCCGAGTGACATTTAATTCCATTATATTTGAGAGAAGGCAGACATCTCCACGGTTGATGTCTTCAACACTCGGCAACTCTCAAGACCATCTGAAAAGGGAAAAATGTATTTTTGATTTGGGAGTGCATTGTCCCTTTAAGGGATACAAAGAAGAGTGTGTTTTACTGCATGTTGTGATGATTAGCACCCACTGAATTTGTGCTGGGGTACCTCACGTATTTCACCTTGCACAGTACTGGAAGGAGCCATGGGTAAACCTGCGGAAAATCTCATATTTTAGTTTCTATATTATATTTGGTATTATGTGTCCTTGTTAATATTTAATCTCGATTAAAATTGTGTTAACATCATACCCAGTGCACAGTCTACAAAGAGCATGAATAATGCTGCGCCTTGCGCTCTGGAACATTCAGCAAGTCAGTGAGGACATGATGTTTTCACAGAGGCTTCTCTGCAGTATTTTGGCTTATTGCAGCATAAATCAGATGACAGCATTGTGACTATCAGGTCTTGGGAAAGCATTTTCACCTCAGTGGATCTGTGGTCTGAATTAACAGTAACTTCATGACCCCAAACATAACCAAATAACAAAACCGAGAGGAAAAGAAAGAGATTACGTAACATGGCCTGATGTACTTCATGTCTAGACCTGTTATTGACAGGTCAATCACAGATGAACGCTGGTCATTCGTCTGCACCAGTGGACCTACTCTTCCTCACATGAGTTAGAAACCATGGTGTTTCCATCTGTGAGGCTACATCACATCAGAATCGCATGTGAAATATCGAGCTTGCCCCTGAGTTCACCCAGCCGAGCCTATTAGCAGTGCAAATTTTTTTTTTTTTTTGGAATCACACAGATGATGAAACTTCTCAAATGTTTCCTCGGTGGCAGCAAAACACTTTGTGTCAAGTTGGTCGGGGAGTCGTTTTTATAGCAGCAGACCCCGTCCAAGTTTATTATTCAAAGTTCCTCACAGAGGAAAACTGCTGTCAAGGCAGTCATTTGAGTTTGAGCGGCGGACCATGGGACACCTGGCACACTGAAAAATTTACAATGCACCCCCCCTGCCAGCTCCTGAGCCTAGAATTGGACATCTCCAACTTCCATTAACCTTCAGATGAATGAGCATGCTGCCAGAGAAGCCTGATTGAAAACAGAGTGAGGGTCAGCAGGCGCTGTCTCTGCATCTCCTCTGCCTCACCATCCTCGTCCTCTCTTCTATCCTTTGCTGAGCCACCTTTCAAATATAAACGCTGTGTGTTAGCCCATCCTGTCACCCAGGGGGTCGTTATGAATACAGATTACGTTTGTTTAAATTGTTGTCTTCTGCGCAGCATTTACAAGAGATATAGGGCCAGAAAGCCAGGTAATGAAATCAGTTCAGCCCACTGATTTTTATCTATAGTGTAATAAAACCCATAAAAAGATAACATGTTTGATACTGTAAAGACGTGGTGCTGCAGAGAGTGTGGAAATCCTGTGCTATTGTAAAACCATAACACACCTTCAAGGACATTACAGTGGATGTTATCTGTGCTTTGGAGCATTACGGATGTCATAATTCATGAAAAAAATGTTTCTGCAACATTTTGCTTTTCTCTGCTTGCTACCTCACTCAATACCATCTACTTTGATGTGTTCATACATTTTTAACAGCAAATCAATACGGGTGAATGCATCATATTCACTGCATCTGAAGCCATTTGAATTCCTGTAGGTTAGAGCTCTTGATGACTGTCTAATGGTTTAAGGAATATTTTCTAGCCGTATTGCTGTTTTTTTAGAACAATTGTCAGCGGTAGCCTAGTAGTATTATGGGATTCAAATATTTTGAAACACATCAAATAGAGGCTGAGAAAAAGCTGAATTCCAGCTTGCTTCAACAGATCTTACAACACCTGCTGTTCACTGGAAGTGCTGCTCCAAGTCAGTGAGGATGTTGTTCATCTTCATCTGTATTTCAACAAGATGAAGCAGTGCAGTTTTGTATTTTGCTGCATTTGTGACAGAGTATGTGAAAAAACTATCGTAACGTACCATTAGGCCACAACACAAAACAGCTAAACGATGACGTCTCTCTGTGTCTTGGACTCATCTGAAAAGTTATTAGAAAAAGTATAATGTGTGGGTTATATTTTTTCCTTTATTCTGAGACGTAGTTTACTTAAAGTGCGCTGGATTCGTGGGATTTCGTGGCCTGCAACCAGCTGAAACGTTTCCCATGTGCTAAGCCTGAACTCCCTGTTAGGATTCCTTCAGTGTTCATTGTTCAGGAGGTTTGAATTGTAAGATGAATAATCTGCAGAGGTCTCTTCCTCTCCAAAACAAATGGACCAAGTGATTGAAACTGTTAAAAACTCCAAACAAAGCACATTACAAATCACTGTTTCTCCCATACAGCTTGGCTTGTTACAGGTGGGCCACTATCCCAGCACCTGTTAATGTGTGCTCACCTACTTTCTCTGTCAGTGTAAGATCCATATGTTTAGGTTTTTTTCAGGAGCTGAAATATCCACAGAATTCTCTTCTTCTTCCAAACAAATTGGCGAATAAAAACACTACATAAAGCAATTTTCATGTTAAGAAAAAACAATGTTTTCTGTTTTCCCCTTCATTGGGCTGCTAACTATGATGGCCAATGCACAAACAAGAAAACATGAATGGCCCCTTCTGGGTTGGTTTGTCCATTTTGGGCTACTGTAAAAACACGGCAGTGTAACATGGCGGACTCCTTGAACAAGGACCTGCTCTCTGAATAGATATAGGCTTAACAGCTCATTCTAAAGTCAGGAAAACATGATGATTCTTATTTTCAAGTGAATATACAATAAAAATATACATATTCATCATATTGTATTTTATTTTGGCCCCAAAATGAGTCATAAAACTCGGAAATGATTTAGCATGTTAGCAATCCTTGTTCCCTCATCTCAAAGTCAAAGGGGTCTCATTAATTTAGACGCTTTTAGGTGTCTTAAAAAGACAGATGCTAACAAGTGGCTAAATTAGACTACAGTATGTCGTCACACGAAAACGGCTTTACAGCCTCATTGTGGTGGTGGTGATGTTAAGACATGCAACGTGGTGTGGTTTGTTTATTGCCTAATGTTGGCTTTTCACGACTGGCAATTGCATTTATGCTTCACACATCATAAAGGAGATGTTTAAAGATCATAAATGCTTGTTTGCCACAGAGCTTATTTTCTGCAACGATTCAAAATCCAAGGTAAAAATTCCATAGGCTTTTTGACAAGGGAACCAAGGCAATGCTAACTTCTGCATTGCCTACAAAAAAGAAAGTCCTACCTAGAGCCCTCTCTCACTCACCCCTGCTAGCAGGCAGACCAGAAATGTGTAGCATCTTGAGCCTCCAAGGAACCCATCTGATTGGAGGAGTCGATTCATTGCTGCACTGATCAGGAGATCCACACCAAGGACTGTAGACACCTGTGGTGGAGAAGCCAATCCTGCACCAGTGGCCACACATTCTAATTTACCTGCAACAGAGCTACAAGAAGGAGTTATGACAGGAGAGGGGGTTGATAGTGGTCGTGACGCTGCCCAAGTCCTACACACTGGACCTTTAATGGTCAGTTCAACCAAGAAACACCAAAGAAATAGTCCTATCAAAAAATGCTGACAGCGTGTCCTGTTATTTTTTCACACATAACAGAGATAGGCCTATTGACTCTAGAAAAAAGGGTGTTTTTTATTGCTGCAGGTATCGTTTGAATTCACTGTAACTTTTCTTTTGATTTATTTTATTTTTTCGTATTTTGGGTGAGCCCATATCCGCTGCCACATGATGGCGCTGCTGCACACACAGATTAATGAGCTGAGAGACCCCAGTTCCGGCATTTTAACTACATTTCAGATGTCAGGTTAACAAAACCCAAGTTAGTGGAAACAGACCATGTAGAAAGAAAGAAAGCCAGCCCTGCAACGCTCCAGCTCGCAAGCTAGAGATCGCCCATCTTCTAAGTTGGGATGTTTGGCCCAAAGAATCAAGCAGCTGTTATGTTTGTGTCAGTATAGACGGAAGCAAAGAACAAACACCTGCTTTAAGGTATCAGCCTGCTCTATCACCAAGTGTTTATGCTAGCTATGGTAATGTTTATTGTTTGTTTAATTAACACGGTGCAGCAGTTTGTGGCGCTGAATGAAAAACATGTTTGTTAATTGGTAAGGGAAACAGTGCCAGTCAGTGTCATTCAGGCCCGACAGCGGAGGCAGACTGATGAGTTTAGATGGAGATTACAACATTGTGTTATGATTTATCAGTCGCCAACAGGTGTGTGGTGAATGATGCACAGGTGTGTGTGCAGAGCCCTGTGTAGCTGATTTAATTTCACTGATTGAAGCCTGTATTGCTGCATACAGGTGTTTATGAGTGAAGCTTTACTTACACAGAAAATGCAGCCCTGTTATATTTATGTTTTGGTTGGCAAACAGCATGACTTTGACCCAGCCTACATGGATTAGGGGGTCTTCACTGTGTTTTCAATGGCTGATGTAAACCTAATATCTCAGGGATTAACCCTGCAGAGATGTGGGGTCAGCAGAGAAGCTTGAGTTTGTGCTCCTCTGCATGTGTTTATGTTTGGTGTTGTCTATAGTTGTGTATGAAAACAGACTTTTCACAAGTTTAAATTGCTGGAAAAAAAGAGCAATTTCCATTTAACACTTTACTTAATTATGATCCAAGCGTAGACTATAAATAATTAGGATGAGCAGGCACTCTGACTTTAATTACTGTTGGAGGTAAGGAATTGAGCAGATATTAATCTGGTAAAAAATTCATTATAGCAATCAACATTGTTATGGCCTCAAAGGGCTGATATGAAATACACAGATATCTGTTCAAAGGAGTGAAAACAGAGTCTTTTCTGGAGGATTATAGATGACTTCACTGTTTTTAATTAATGTGTAGACACAGTGATTGCAGGCAAGTCATATTTATGTGCAGTTTTTGAGGATAATTTAATTAAATTAATTAATTATTTAATTCTAATTTGAGTAATCAATTGAATGTGTGATTTCTGCAGTGCACTCTTGTTACATTTAGCTGTTGATAAAAGCGGCACTGTAACTGCACAGGTGGCAGCAGCACAATCCAACATAAAGAGTCCACACTCACTGCAGCGTTGTGACTCAATTTCTGTTGGCAAACTGGTGAACAAACCAGTCGGCTCTCAGTGGTTCTGTGATTATCATATCAGCCAGCAGTGATGCGCAGCAGCACCACAGGCAGGCCTGAACTGGCAGGGCTGGATGTTAGCCAATAGCCAGGCACCAGCAGCCTCAAACATTGACTCTGTTGTTTTGTTTTACTTTTTTTAAATTTTACACAAATTATATGTGCCTTTATTTCTGCTTTTTTGTTTTAATTTTTAAACATTTCCGGTCGGTGCTACATGTGATGTGTGACATTCACAAACCACAAAAAAGTAGCCATGGCTCTTTTTCATAGGAGACATTTTGACTTGTTACTGCAGGAGAAGTACAGCTTATGACATGGCAAAATGTCTGCCCCTAAAAGGATTTCTTGTCTCATTTTACAGATTCTTGTTCTCTCAAGTCACCCTTCTTTGGTGACAAATGTCCTATAATTAAGAAAGTGGAATGAATAGCTCTGCTTCTTAAGTAAAAATTAAATTCCTGCTCTCAGGTGGTACGACATTTGACGTAGACTGGTGCAGTTTTTCACACATGTACAAAGATGAAGCCTGAAGGCACAGAGTGCACTGGGGAGTGTTATATGCCCCATCCCGCTAACAATAGAATTATGGGATTCAGATTAAAACTTGACTATGTGTCAGTTCGACTCTATTTGAGTGATCATGGGGATTCTTGCCATGTTTTAGGGACAAATAATTTCTCTTCTGGCTCATCTGCGAGGCAGCTGTAATCCCCACTAATCACTCAAAGTTGATTATGTTTGCAGTTGTGATTGTTTCGCAGCATGTTTTGCATTCTTTGGTATTCAGATGACACGTGTTTCCTTTCCTGTGTTTTTTCTTCTTCTCTTGGCTGCATTTATCTGCAGCGGCAGGTGGATGATGCGTCAGCAGGAACATGTGATTTTTCTGCCAATCATGTCAATCCAAGTCTCTAATCCTTCACTTTCCAGCTTCTAAATCCTCACTTCAGGCGTCGGTGCTCTCCCATCTAGACAATTCATCTCCGCCAAGCTTTCCTCTGTGAGACGAGAGATCATTGATGAGTGATAAAAGCTTAGACTTTAATCCCAAACACATACAGGATTATAGGACAAGTGTTGCACATTTGAAGTAAAGCAATAGCGGCTGCTGTGACTTTGAGAAGACGAGGGGGGAACTTTGGTAGTAATTGCCTAATTATCCAAGAAAATATCCAACCACACTGAATAACTGTCAGATAAATGTTGCTAATAATCACTAACAGAACAGTTTATAGCCACACTTAGCTAACCTTTATTTTTTCTCGGGGACATGATGAAACTTTTTCTCTCAGATGCTTTTGAAGTGTAAAATATTTGCAACAATTTCCACCAGTAAAACAAAGAACTTTAAAAGATATCCAAAAGTAAATGCAGAGCACAGTGAATTAAACTTCAGTCGCAAATAAAAATTGAAATGCATGGTAAAATATTTAATCCACCATGGCAGACAAATCGTAAAGCAACCAGTGAGTTGAAATGAATGATGAAACTCTGATGAAGGAAAGTGTCTGAAATGCTTTTACCTCCCGCTGTGTGTTCAATCAGCATAACATACAATATTTTGGTAGTGTTGAATTTCTCTTTTTTGATCCTCAGTGTAACACACTATCTCCCAGAAACTCCCCATACCTACCTCAGCATCATGACACGACAAACAACGAGAGAGAAAGAGGCTAGAGGTCCATTTCTCATTAATCAAAGCAGAATACTCAGTCAGAGGTGGTTAAGTAGTTTTTTTTATCATGTGTCAGTCACAGGTTATCACACAAATAGATAACTTATATAGTATATCATCTAACTGAGGTTAGAGGAGTATGTTTCATTCTCCAAATGTGTGAAGAGGCTTAAAATCTCACTTCCACTGTAATTATCAAAGGCTCCGCTGCCTAAGGGAGTAATCTCACTCCGGCTGAGGTGTTAGGATGGTGCAGCGCAGCGGGCTACAAAACCACACAGAGCTGTTAGACTGAGCTGACCCCAAGCTCAGTCGGGTCTGAACAGTTCAGTAGTCAGTGTTCACTTAGTTGCAAAGAAACCAAAGTTAAAGGAATATTTTGTCAATGTTCAACCAGTGTTGTATCCTAACAGTGTGAGTAGTATATGTAAATGTGGTAAACTTCCTGCCATCTTGCCAGCACCCAGATCTCCCTGCTCAGTTGTTGCTAAAATCCGGGGCAGATTTTCGTTGACTCTTGGGCTGTTGCTCGAACTACAGATTGTGCTTACTCGTTTTTGTGTGCCCACTGCCACCACAGACCCAATCAAACTGTAAAACTAAGCAATGCTGATAAAAGTTGAACCAGGATTTTGTTACTGTATTGCCTATTTCTCACCTTAAATGTTTACAAAAATGCATTCTAGTTTACTGTAACTGTAATATGAGATCGTTTGTTACTAGACTCTTACTAGCTACCATTTTGTTCTCAGATGAGTGACTCACATTATGTCACCTATCAGTGGAAGCATTTATTGGTCAGGTGCGGCGCAGTGCATTCTGGTAGCTGTAGGTTTTCTCCCTGTTGAGCCCTTTTACTCTGTTTTTTCTTGTCACATAGCTCCAGCTTTAAAAGTAAAGAAATCTTTCTACTGCCCAGACAGCCCAGTTTTCAGAAAAAGACCATCTTTTCAGCAATGAAATACATGACATGTTATAATGAATTAAATTTAAAGAAATCACCAGCATGTCTATTCAGAGATAATGTCTGTCACTCTGAAGAATCAACTCACCTGGCTGTAAACAGTTTTTCAATAATTTTCTACCCATAGCTTAGTCCTCACTAAAGCTCAACCCACATGTTTACAAAGACGATGTCACAAGTTGATTTAAGTTTATCCAGTTTAAGTGTCTCATCACAATTTGCCAGAAGCCTAATCTGATGTATTTGTGACTGTATGTTAAGATGTACAAAGCATCTCCACTTCCTCTTACTGTACAATAATGAAGCCAAAATATCCTGGATACGCGCGCTGCCATCTTCTGCTAATGACATAATTTGGAGCCGACAGGACACTGGGGAGGACACCGACTGACACACACACCTGTCAATCATGATGTCACGTCCCCTTTTTATAGCATCAGTAACTAATTAAAACTAAACTTAAAAGAAGAATGAACACTTGAACATACATCAGAGTGAGAACAACCTAAAACGACAGAAACCCTAATTGTGAAAAATTAATTTGGGAAAGATGTATCTAGTGTGAGCTCATTTATGCTCAACGTAAGATCTGTATATGGACAGGGATGTAGCCTTCTGTCCCTACTCTGCGTTCACTTTGTCTGTATGTGTGCACGTTTTCTTAAAACTTATGGACACAGAAAAAATGAGGAAGTACCACCGGAGATCATGGAGGTGGTGTAGCGTAGTTCAAGTGAGATACGATCGTAGGAGACGACAAAGACATTTAAAAAATGTCGAAATGTAACAAATCAGAAAGATAGTGAAAAGAATTCTGAAACTGGACTCTGCCCTCCAGTGCCATGTAGTGGATGTATCTAAGCCAATGTATAGGACCCAATGAAGTGTGTGTGCAGTGAGGGTTACATTAGAAATAAATGTTCTCTATTTGCATGTGTGAAGGGGGTAAAAAATAGCCCTTTGTTTGTTTTTAGCTGTATTTATGCTAACATAAAGGATGCATGGAATTATAAGGGGACTGTGACGTTTCCAGCGTTTGAAAGGGACGTATCCATTTTCATACTGAAAGGGAATATAAATGAGCCCTAATATAGAAAGGGCAAGGTTTATGACCTAGATTGTTTACAGTTCAAGCTAGGGGTGAGAATTGCCAGAGGACCGATGATACGATATTATCATGATACCTAGGTCACAATACGATGATATCAAAATATTTTGATATGTTGATTATTGCGATAAATACTGCTCCATGTGAGTTTCATGTACTCCAAACATCAGCACCATCTAGTGGACAGAAAAAAACAATTGATTTTATTATTCTAGGACCAAAAGTTGTACTACTTAGCATCCTTGTATCCATACAATATTGCTGCGTAAAATATCGCGATACTATGCTGTATCGATTTTTTTCCCCCCACCAAACCAAACCAAATCTATGCTGTACACATTTAGCTTGTCATAGAAGAAAAGAGACATCAAATTCTAGCATTGACGAAGTTTAACCAGACCTAACTAAAATGTTAGACCTAACTAACATTTTGCTTTAAAAATTAGTTGACAAATTGTTTCAGATCACCTTTCTGTTGATTCACTAATCATCTTAATTGTTGCAGCTCTAATGTAACAAAGGTATGTTTAATGTAATTTAGAAAATGTTTATTTGTCTGTGTATCAACACCTAATACATTCCTTTGTCAAAATTCTACCCAATGCCCAAATTTAAGGATAGAAAATGTGTGTTTATGTCATTTTGGTGATTCATCACTAGATCATCTACACAGTTGTTCCTCTTGATCATGTCTTTGTAGGTAAATCTGCAAAGAACAGCAGTATAACACAACAATTTAATGAGCATTTCCTTGAGTTGTTAGTGCTCTGCAACCATTTAAATCTCATTTAATTAGACACAGGTCCGCTGAAGCCGTTTCATTAAATGGAAGTTCCCTGATGAAACACAACATTCAGTTTGAACTTAAACACTAAACCCTGACAGAGGACTGTCATTATACATGTAATCCCTCTTGTTTATGTTTTGGCAGCAGCTTCCAGCCCCCACAGCCAAATCAGCAGGGATGACAGTGAAAGGAAATGGTCTTGTCAAGTGTGATTCATACCCTCCCTCCCCGCGCTCTCTCCCGGTGCCAGTATACAGACTCCTCAAGTGTAGTTTGAGAAGCTGTGGTACGGCAGATATGTCTACTCACATTACAGACCGCCATACTTCCTATTCACAGCATCATTTTCACTGACCAACACCTTCGCCACTAGAAACACTTTAGTGAATATTTAAATTTCAAACATCAAGAAGAGACGAGGGGTTGTGTGTGCTGTGTGGGTGTAGGTTGTTTTTCAGTTTTATTTAAAACCAGGAGGATATTAAAGCTAGTTTTTAGTCCTACTCAAATTTCCCTTGCTTTCATTTGCCGTAATGTTTTTGCTAATGCACTCAGCATTAGCCATTAACTGTTCATCCGTGAGTTCAGAGAAAGTGCATAATCCTGTTAAAGAGCATTTGAAATCATTTCACAGCGAGAGCATTTTTGTCTTTAAAATTCACACCGCGTCGCAGAGAAAATAAGAGTGCCGCATTCAGAGCTCCAGCCTCGTGGAAGTCAGATGCTCGTGGAGTGCTCAGAGGTTCAACTTTGAACTTCACTTGGAGGTGTTTGTCTTGGGATCCACATTTTAATCATCATAGGCAGGCAGAGACAATAAACATGTGGAAGTCTGTTTTTACAGCAAACACAGGCAAAGATTCATCAGCCTCTAGACACTTGGCCTAGATCCAAACTTTGACAGTATCTACAAAGACAGTTCTTATAGTTCAGAAAAGCGCTGCGAACAGCACACTCTCAGACCACCCAGCATCTATAAAAAAGGCTCCGTAAATGTTCTCAAGGCAAAAAAGCCAGACAGTTTTGAGTTGACATAGCAGTTTGATCTCATCCTGACTTTGGCGGTGGGTCTGTGTGTTGAATCCTTCCTGTTTGTGCAGAGCTTTTGTGTCGGCTGTGAGCAAAATCAAAATTGACCAGAGTCAACAAAGCTTTAGACATGAGGCTTTTCCTTTTTAACTTAAGAGCCCTGAGTCTATTTATAAGCTGATAGTGTTTACTAGGCTACATTATGAGAAGACGGAGTTAATGTGCAAACAACATCGTCCAATTATGTCGCAGCCGCTGTCCCTTTGTGCCCAGACATCAGATATGTTTCTTTATTGTTCTATCTCTCTCACTGAAATAGAGTATAAGCTCAATCTGGTCTGTAATCCATTCAACAATTGAGGATGTTGTTACAACTGCAGCAGAAAAACACAAGAATGAGGGCAGAGAGAAGAAGAGAGCTTCAGTCATGTAAAGCTCAGCAGAAACAGAAGGGAAAAATCGAGGGGGATGCATTCTCTGCTGGAGGGAGAAATAGACAGATATGGTGAGCCAGCGCCGGATTTTTCTATCACAGGCAAACACACACACACATAAATACACCCACATGCACACACATACACAAACCATTTTTAAGTGCACAGCTAACCACCTCCAGGAAACCACATCCCATTTCTGCTTCTCTCCCTTTATTCCGCCCATTACAGCGGTAACAGATACGATTAGTGGAGTTTAATGAGCTCTGCAGAGATGAGAGTTCTGCTTGCTGCTCTCTGCTTCACAGCTACTGAACCCCCGGGGTTCGGCTCTACCGAACGAATGATGTGTGTTCCTCACTTCGCACCACCTCTGCCTCTTTATCGTCAGCATGTAAATCTTGTGCGGGGACTGTAGGTGGGAATTTGGGTGGCATTATGTGCATTTGTGTATATGCTAATAATGCATGAGCATATGTGCAGCCTGTTTACGGTGTGTCCGTGACCTTTGGTTTATTCATGAGTGTTGAATTCTGGTCTTTGCTGTATTTTTTATGTGCACATGGAAGTGTGCATACAGAATAAGGCTGCAAATAATGATTATTTTCATTATTCATCTGAATGTAGTCCTAGAAGTGTCAGAAGATTGTAAAAAAGACCAATGTGATTCAGAATCAGAAATACTTCATTGATCCCTGGAGGGGAATTGGATCACATTGCAGATGCTCTTATGTACACACAGAGAAATTATAAGAGAAACAGAAAACAGAGCAGAGAATGCACACCACTGGTAAAGTGATCCTGGAAATATTTTTGCTCGAGTTCAGACGTTAATGATTCATCAGTGATCTAAATGTGTGTCTTTGTGTCCAGCAATATTTTTAAGAACTGTCTCTATGGGCCATCAAGCCCCAAAATTTGGTGGCCAAAGTACATTTTTGATGGCCCAAATGTAAAGTTACGTCACCTTAACACGGCCTTCCTTAACTGTGACACTTCAAATAAAAAGACATTACTAGAATGAAGACATATTTAAGAAAACATGGTACATTCTCTCACCATCTCTTAGTTTACAGTTTATTGTTTCTTTACTTTATTTATAATCTGTATTTGTTAGGAAATGTGTCAAGTAAAATAATTATTGTGTTTATTTTGCCAGCCCTATTGACAAAAAGTCGAATCTGAAATATACAGGATTAATTTTAAAATGGTCCAAATTACATTTGAGATAACCGCTATTTCTTATCGTACTTATTGTGTACAGCACTTTCAGTGTTACCTCCAAACTGTACTCAGCTGAAGTACTTCGGTAACGTTACAGTTATTGACTGTAAATTTGTTGTGCTGTCACATTAAACTTCAGTTCACTGTTAAACGCTTCATGTTCCTCTGAACAGTATCTCTCAGTTCTTCTGTGCTTAGCTCAGTTAGCTGTTAGCTGTTAGCTCTGTCAGCCAACACACTGCAGATATCTGCTGCCCACCAGCTGCTAACAACTAACAGCTAACTAGCTCATCATCAGAAATGCTGTGCTGTAGTCACTCAGTTCAGTTTGTCATCTAAACATGCACACAAAACCCCTCATTTTGCCGAAGGTGTCCTGAGGAAGATCTCTGTCGTCACCGGGATGATGGGATGCCGTTGGCATCTCAAGCCCTGGCTAGCCACTGACGAGCACTACTGTTCGCTCTTTTTGTAGAGCGTTGAACTAAAAGGCGCAAATGAATCGGGATGTCTGTGCAGCTGTAATGTTGCACTGGGAAAGGATCTCAGTATGGGGATTTATTTATTTAACTTTTGTTTAGACAAGTGCATTTATTCAGAAAGTCCTATTCTCAAGAGAGATTTGAGTGTCTACAGGACTGAAGGCCTCCTTCAGGTGATATCTGGTGGCCACAGAGTAACTTTTGGTGGTCACAGGCCATCTATTGGGTCAGGATGGAGTACATCCTTTATTGAGTGACAGTAACTTTTCTGCCAGGTTGTCCAGTCAGTTTCATTACAGCAGCTCAAGATCACAAAGTTGTTCGACCCTCTTAAAGAAAACCTGCACAGAAATGCATTTCAGGAAAATAATGGGAGATATTTCAGTGGCCAGTGGCTCCTGCAGTCTGTTTTGATAGTTTTCAGTCATTTTGTTTCATGTGTCTCTTTGGAGGACAACAGTACTCATGCATAGTGTATGCCGATGCTGATTGTTCCTTGTTTTCAGTGAAGGTATTCGGTTCCTTTTGATGGCCCGCCTTCATATCTCCCACCAGCTTTGACACTCGAAATCCACAGAGAGCCTCTGAAAACACTTCAGACATTATCTGATCACACGTCAGGTGTCAAGCAGTTATAACATCACTTAAGGCGATGATGTGCTTAAAGTTTCCTCATGAGACACAGCTGAGCATGAAAACATAATTTCATTTCTGTCGGGATTATATATTTTCACTCTAACAGACTCACAGTTGATATTAATTTAAAGATTGTCGTGTTCTCTTTTGTCTTTGTCTTTTATGATGTGAAGCCTGCTAATGTTTCTCACCACAGCGACTTGATCGATTCGCCTTCATTTCACAGTGTAATTGAATTAAATGAGAGCGCTGTAAACAACATCAGACAACTTCAGTTTGCAGGCACTGAGATGAGCAATAAGCCAATACTGTGGTTTTTATTGTCGTCATAAGAGGGCAGTGTTGTACAGCACTACTGCCAGGCCGGATCATTCACTCTGCCAAATGCTTTTGGATGCTGTATTCCCTCAATTAAGATATATGGCATACAGTTTTTAGATGTTTACAAACCACTCCACTTCAATCAGGACTGATGTCTCTGTGATTTCAAAATAACTTACCTACGGACAGTTTTAACTTTGACCATTTGATTCATTGCTTAGTTGTTTCCTGCTTTAATTTCTTGTGTCACTCGTCAGCAGCAGCTTCAGATTCACAGTCTTGTAGTTGACTCGTCTTGTCTTTATTTGTCCTCTCACATGAGGCGTCAGAATAATGTTTTCTGCCTGAAAATGGAGAACATGAATACAACCTCTGCACATTCACAGCATGTATTCACCAGCCTCTGATTCAGAGCTTTAGAGCCTATTAAGAGTTTACCATTGCCTTAACTAACTAACCTATTATTGTGCTGGTAATGATGCCACACATACTTGAATATAGAATATTTGATTAGTTTTATCTTTATAACCCTTACAGCCCATCTGTTTCACTTGCCAGATGTTTAAAGGGTGCATCATTTTAAACTGTGCCTAATTATGCACACACTAAACCACATGCCAGGCTTCCAGTCAAGCACCAGAGGAATTAGTTTCACCAATATGAACACAAAAGACTATTCACTGGCTGGAATTGTCCTCCATTATGCGACTGTTGGATTTTTTGATACAAACCCATCTGGACAATATGATTTCAGAAATGCAACAGGCCAAATAAAACAATTTGGCTTCTTTTGATTGGATGTGTCTGTGGCAGAAAGCAGCCAGCAAGTTTGTATTAAATTGATTCATTGTATGAAAAAGCAAAAATGGATCCATGCAATCAGTCAGATGGATAAGAGTTGAAATTGTTCTTTCACAGTGAGTATCTGTGTGTGAAACTGTTGTCCACTCTCACTGATGACCTCTGAGGGAATGAACTTATAGCTCATTTATTTATCCGCACTTTCCTCAAAAGAATATCTGAAATAAGAGAAAAGGGAAAAAGCCAGCTTAGATCTAACTAATTACTCAATCAAAGGACAATTGAAGCTATTATTATACACAATATCATCCTAACGAGATAAAATAAGTAGGCCTGTTGTGCGAAGATTTCAATATGATACCAAACTAATGCGTCACATTATGGAATAAAAACCTTTTTTTTTTTTCATTAACACCAAAATACTCAAATACATGGTAAGTACACTGCACTTGTATAGCGCTTTTCAAGTTTTCTGACCACTCAGTGCGCTTTCACACTATGTCATATTCACCCTTTTACACGCTGATGGCCGAGGCTACCATACAAGGTGCCACCTGCTACTCAGAAACCATTTACATGCACTCACGATGCAACAGCCACCGAGAGCAATTTGGGAGACAGAAGTTTGCTCAAGGATGCTTCGACATGCAGACTGGAGGAGCTGGGGGTTGAAACGGTGATCTTAGGATTAGTGAACAAACGGCTCTGCCTTTGATCAAAGAACTTGAAGAACTCAATGTCAGATTTTGGTAGTTTGGTACTACAGTGATATTTGACAATGATGTAGACACATTTTGGTACCGAGGTCCAATAAAGAGCCCGACTATATATTCATCATGTAGCCACCACATAGCCTAAAGACAGGCAAAGTCTCTCCCCTTCCTGGGGCCCCCATAGGACCTTATTTCGGAAGAACTATGTGCAGTAGTCAATGACCAGAGACAAATAATTTTTTGATCCCATTTGAATTGCGCCATGGATTACACCATGGAAGTCAAGAAAGTCGCTGTTCGTCGTAGGTTTGTCAAAGCACTATTTCATTCTGAACTACATCTCTTGACTTGCACAATGAGTCACCAACAACAACTAGCTAGAGAGGTTACTTTGCTACATAAGGTTATCTTACCTGATGCATTTTTTCCAGCAACTTTTTTTAGCTGAAAAGCAAAAAAACACAAGCAAGACTCATTGCTTTTGTAAGAATATCCCAGTTCGAATCACAAAGGCAGCCAAGCTTTAGCCAGAGAGAAAACTATGACGTCACTTACTAGACTTGTGTAATCATCCTACTTATGTATTGTCACAGTCTTATACCTCAACAGCATTACAACAAAATGCAACTTTCTTGACTTGCAAAATTCTCTTAGAGTTTGACAAACGTGTGACTCATTGCACAGTTCAAACAGATTAATAAAAATCATTTGTCTCTCGCCATTAACTACAGTAACTTTTCTGAAATAAGGTCCCATGGTGGTCGACCAGATGAGGAGGGTTTGGCCTCTCTCATTTAATGACCACCACTGACTTTAGACTGCCAGGGAATGCTAAAGTATCAAAGCTCCAGCAACACCTGTAGCATTGATAGCTACTTTATAGTGATTTTTTTTTTTTTTTTAAATTAAGTACTTCAAACGCTGGTGGAGCTTTGATACTTCAAGACTGTCCTTCTCCATTCACTTCACAAGTTGGTGAGGTAGTGCCAGAACCCCCCTGTAGAGAATATATTAGAATAAGAAATATATGGTAATGTTATTCACAGCTTGAACTGAAGCATACACTACTTTCTAACATACAGAGTAAAATGTCCCTTCTTCACAAAATGCATTTTAGTTAATGAACGCGATTAACAATTTAAATTTGGAGCTACACTATTTCACACACTGCCCACACTTCGTGGGCATTGTTAAGTGAAGTTTTTGAATACTTCACACCAAAATGAGAACTTGGGGTGAATTTGACCTTGTACAGCAGCAAATGTAAGTCTGACATCAGAAACCCCGGAAATGGATTTTTGGCTCATCACTCTCCATATTTCTCAACATTTCTCCAAGATTTCATGTGTGCTGCGAACAATTCCCATGAAATAAGCCCCTTTTATCTCGACTTTAGCCTGACTGCTGCACCTTATCCTATTAGGCTTGCTGCATGCATTCTTTCAAACATTTTTCATCGGTAGTGATCTTATTTCCCCTGGCACCCAGAGTTCTCCCTCCTGAACAGATAAAGGCCTGACGGGGTGCCACCGTGGCCTCTCCTCCTCACTTGTTGTGCTGTTCCTGCGCTATAGGAGGACATGTAAGGCACTTTGAGATTTGTCTGTGCTGGCAAGACACGGAAAGAAAGAGGAGAGATGACAGAAAGTAGAAGGGAGACAGGATAAGCGCAAGGGCTGAGCTAGAATGACAATTTTCTTTTCTTTGCATCCATTGTAACCTAACCACTGCAATTGTTGCTCTCTGTTTCCTTCCCACCTCTGCCTTGCTTTCATCAGCTTTGAGATTTGCTGAAGGCAAGCTGTAGGGGAAATCTATTTCAGTTTGCAGATGAAGATTGTGGAGACACACAGGGGGAACAACACCTTTAAAGAAACGTATTGATTGTGTGCTGGTTAATAGTTTGTCTGTGAAATGATGCGTAATACTTCCAAACCATTAAATTGTACCTTGTTGCTTTATAGGCTTAATGATCGCAATATTGGCGACTGGACAATCAATATTTGATATTGAATATACAGGGTAAAGGTTACTGTGTGTGTGTGTGTGTGTGTGTGACCCATTTTACGCAGCAAAATATCCACATTGATTTCAGTGCATAGTGTAGCTTTCATAATCAATGGCTATGAATTTTAATTTTATCAATGATATTTATGCTTCAGTGTGAAAGTGAGCGTAAATGGTTGTCTCAATGTGTCAGCCCTGTGATAGTCTGGTGATCCCTCCATAATGACATTGGCCTAGCGCCCAGTGTCAGCTCTAGCCCCCCCCTACAGAAAATGTATGAATGGATTATCAAATGGCATGCTGGATACAGCCGGCTCCCCATCGCTTGCTACAGTCCATTAAAAAACAGATAAAGAAAGAGAGACTAGAGATGTTAGCAAACTCAAACACTTTAAACACCATCAATGTAACTTTTAGTATGAATGCTTTTGTTCCTGCAAATAGCGGGGCTTTGACTTCACTGAGGCCATAAAGTGTTATTGTTGCACAGTGTTGAAAGTGAAGTTGTTGCATTGCACTAGTTGAAACAAGAAACAGGCCGAGTTGGCATCCCTTGGTGAAAAAAAAAACAGAGAACGATTAACCAATCAGGTGAGGGTACCGTCATGACGCTGCCCACCTGTGATTAGTTAGGACGGTGCCAAAGAAGCCACACCCACCCCTTGGCTTCACACCAATCACATCATAGCATCGTTATCAACGTCACTGAAATGAAATAACGGGAAGTTTGTATTGATGTCACATTAGCATGAGCAGCAACTTAAAATTAAATCTGACGGTAGGCCAACGCCGAAGCGAGAGCTGCGTACAGAGGAAGAGGAGAATTATGTCCGCGCAGAGTGGCTAGCTGGTAGCGCCAAACTTCAGGGGCCATTTTGTTGGCCCTGCCTTCTTTTTGACAAGGATTCCTGCTCACTGAACAATCCCTGGGTCACTACAGGATTCATCCACCTTGCCAACCTGTCCCGGGCAGTTGAGAGGTAAGGTAAATCAAAAAGTCACAATGGACTCTTTCCTGTCCCCCACCTTCAAAAAAGCATGTAGATTAGAGATTTGTCTCACTTGGCTTCTTCAAAAATGTTCCACACGCCATGCCACTGTTGTGGCCACTTTATTAGGTACTCCTGTAAGATATAATGTAGTCCAATACAACAGCAAGTCAAAAAGTCTACCTTTGCAAAGATTATGATGTTTATTTTTAATGATGTCAGAGAGGTGTTAATCCAACTTTATGTTTACTACAGAGTTTGTAGTTTGCAGCAATCAATTGATCGCTCAGTCTATACATTTAAAGGAGAAGTCCAGTATTTTGCACTTTGAGCCCCATTCCTGGTTGTTTATGATGAAATAGAGTGGTTAAGACCAAAATCTTGACGATTGCTCCTTCTCTGACAGTTTGAGAGAATTTGGCTTTCTCCTGCCTGGCTTAACAATGCTGTCTATGGCCATGTGTAAATCTGTCCTAAAACTTTTGTTTTCAAAGCCATGAAACTCACCGAGTGGTCAGTGGTGTTCGTTGATGTTCCCACATAAAAATCGTAGCAAACTGTGGTTTCCATCCGTGTTTTCACTATTCATCTGGATTGTGGAACTATTTTTTCAGCTGCCTCACACCCGTGTGTAAACTTCCGCTTGATTGTTCGTTTGACCCTGAAGCGTTATACACTCCAGCCCACTTGATGGTGATAATGCTCCTTTACGTGAGTGTCGCCAACCTGCAGGAAACCATTGCAATGTAATGGGACACAGACAGAAGCAGAAGAAGAAGGCTGGCGTTGTGTTCAAAGGCATCGTACTGCGAAGGTTGTTTACAAGCAAGAAATAATGGGCAAGTTTTGTGTGGTCAGCGACTGCAGGAGAATTCCTCCCAAGAGGAGGAGCGCACACAGCACTGTCGAGCCGGCACTTTCACTGAGCTAAAAGACTACAATGACTACAACCTTGTCGTAAACAACCCCCTTTCTGTTTCCAGTGGAGGATTACTACCAACGGACAATGAGGCTTCCTATAGGAAATCAATGCATAGACAAAATGTCAAATAAATCATCACGGAAACCACAGTTTGCTATGATTTTTATGTCGGAACATCAAGGAACACCACTGACCACTCTGTGAGTTTCATGGCTTTGAAAACCAACGTTTAAGGTGGTTTTAGGACAGATTTACACATGGCCATAGACAGCATTGTTAAGCCAGGCAGGAGAAAGCCAAATTCTCTCAAACTGTCAGAGAAGGAGCAATCGTCAAGATTTTGGTCTTAACCACTCTATTTCATCATAAACAACCAGGAATGGGGCTCACAGTGAAAAATACTGGACTTCTCCTTTAAGAAAACAGGAAAAAATGTCACATTTTCCCAGAACCCAAGGTGATATCTTCAGAATGCTTGTTTTGCTCAGCCAGTGGTCCAAACCCTGAAAGTGCAAATATTAACATTTTAGAGATGAGGCAAATTTTCAGCATCTTTACTTTAAACAAGATTTACAATAGCTGTAACCTTCATGCCAAAAATCATACATCCTCAGGCAAAAACTGTGGCTGCAAAGGGTGGGAATATTAATACACATATTACATTATCAGTCATACATTAATAGACAACTTGTTTCAGGTCTAATGGAAGTATTTCTAATGTTTTGCTCACCCTTTTTCCAAATTTGAGAAGGGTGAACTGTAACACATTTTAATTAAATGCCGTCTAGTTCAACACCACTGCAAACTACACACAGTTGCCAGTTTTTTAGGCACTCTTTGCTAAAACTAACGCGGCATAACCTCAATAATAAACATATCGAAATTAACACGTCTCTGACAGTGTCAATAAAAACTAATAAATTGGTTACTGAGTGTATTTTTTTCTGTAACTTTTTTCCTCAAACATCCAAACCTTACTTTGACGTAAGTCTGTGAATTTACCACAGACTGTTTAACGTGCTACTTCTCTTTTTAAAGTGGAGACAGCTGAACGAGCCCTATTATTTATTTAAAAAATAACCCAAAGCACACAACATTGCTTCACCGATCTTACCTGCTTACCCAACATTGCACACTCTGAGCCAAATTTACATCATGACATTGCCTCTGCAATGCTTCTTTGTGTTTGACATCAAATGTCACAAAGTTTCAAAGCTGTGTTGGCTCACAAAGACAACACCTCTTCAGTGTTTGTGCTCTCAGGATATCAACAGCAAACTGATCAGTGTTACAGTTTTGCCTGCATGTTCATTTACAGGCCAGCAGAGGGCACTAAGAGTAAGCAGCTGAAATCACATCTGCCAAAGCTCCACTGAAGAAGGGAAGAGGTTTCATACATAATTGCTTATGTGTTTATGTGTAATTGCCACTTAAGTGCAGACTATGCTGAAAGTAGCAGGAACAGAAAATGTGGCCTTTTGCCTTCTGAATAAACCTCAATTGGATATAAACTGTAGAAATGTGTAAGAACACTCACCAGCTTTCTGCAGTCCATTATGTGTTACAACACTGTTTAGAAAGGTGATCTGGCTGGAGTGTCTGTGAACTCGGGCGACAACCAGCCCCCTCACGTATTCAAACATCTGACGTCTGCTCAACTCTCACCTCGAGGGGACACAGTCTTCCTCTTCAGCCCCCTCTTTCCCTTCTTATCTCCTGCCGCCTTCAGTGCCGACTTGTCAAATTTCCTACTCAAAGCTTGTTTGCTTGGAGATGTCAGCCACGGTGAAAGAATTTTTTGGTTATGTAACACATTAATCTATGCTTTTGCTCTTTTTTTTTTTTTTGTGCGTGGGCTTTTGTGTGTGAAAGAGGCTTTATATTTGCATCCTGAAAAGACCCTATCCAGATTCTTGGCCTAAAATCATCCTACTCTGTATGGATTTAGCAGGTTGGATTTCTTAATTTGGCAGAAATGTGCCAGTGCATGATTCCAGCAGAACACAAGAGATTTAATGGTTGGGAGTCTGTATCAGATGACCTCTGGACAGAAGGTCAATCCTTGATCACTGCTCCTCTGTCTCCCTTTATAACTGACAAAGCTGTAAGTTTGAGGTTTTAGCAAAGTTTAAATGCTGGAAACATGGATAATGAGACATTAGGGGTTGGTGTAGCAGCTCATGAAAAATACAAGAGATACTTATGCTAAAAAGGCACAAAAATATGGAAATTGCTTTTTCTCCCACTCTTTCATTTATCCAACATTTCCACCATGTGGGTGGCCTCGGAAATAGTTGAGGTGACCTTTCAAAGACTGAGGGGGATTAATGGTAAATGGGAGAGGGTTGAGGAAGTCTCTGTGGGTGTATGTGTGCGAGAAGGAGGAAATACAGTAGGGCCAGCTATTTTTTAATGTGGAAGCCTAGCTGGAGAGGAAACCTGAAGGGAGAGGTTTGCCAGGGACACACAAGGGCAAGAACAGGGAAACAAAAACAGGATGGCTCTCAGGCCGACATGGAACATTCTGGACCAGAGAGGGCGTTGACAGAGAAATTCAGTGACAGTGTGACAGTAGGAAGCCGTGCTCTTCCACTGTGTTATCTCTGTTGTTCCTGCTCAGAGACAGCCTAGCAATACATCCACAAAGGAAGGAAAAATATGTGTGTGTGTGTGTGTGTGTGTGTAGTGGCACTTTGGTATTGAAAGTTTTTTATGATCCACTAAAGCCTGCCTGCGCTCTGATAGAGAGGACATCTAAATACATACTGTAATTTAAATTTATGCAGTTTTATCATCTTTTGTAATGTGGCCTAAATTCACCAGGTTGATGAGTGATATTTCAATCGCCTCCAATCAAAGTTCAAATATAACAAATGGATGTTATGATAACTGACTTTTATTTTTGGGTCTCCCTCTAGCTGTGCAGTCCCTGAACAGCCTGAATGACCAGATTGCAAGCTTCATGGTGACTGGGCCCAAGCCCCTGGAGCAGGAGCAGCCTGTCTTTCCTCCGCCTGAGAAGGAGACACTGCAGAAGTCCATGACCCTGATGAGGCACCTTCTCGTGGATGCTCAGGTATAAGAAACAGCACATTAATTGGCTCACAAGAAGGCAGGTGGGGCCACAGAAAGAGATACTCATGACTGACAAAATAGATGTTGGATTGGATTCAGCTCCGCAGGTCTTATGCCTCATTTCCATTGCGTGGTTCGGCTCAACTCGACACAACTCACTTTTGGTACGAGGATCTTTTCTCTATTTTGTTTTCCACTGCGGAGGTCACCATAGTGACGCTGCTTGAAACTGCTGTGACATCATCCTCAACATGACACTCGCTGAATCCTTTTATCCGCAACCACACACGGCATGTACTGTATGTGCTTCGTCAATTATATGACGTAGTTTTGTGGGCTGCCATTTTCAATCAAATCTGGGTCAAGTGATTTAAAAAATATGCTGTTGCTAATTAACCGCATCTTGGCTGTTCAAAAATGGCGGGTTTGTGCAGGATGTCCTGTGTCACGCTAGTGATAGTTCTCTCTAACCAGTCGGTGATCTGCAGTGTTTCTACACCATCTTTTAGTACTAGCTCAGCCCGCTTGGAACCTTGACTGAGTTGGCACCAAAAAAGTACCAGGTACTACACACAACTTTAGTTCATGGAAAACCAAAAAAGAACAAGTGGAGCTGAGTACTGTGCAGTGGAAATGGCATTACTCCAGCAGCTGAAGGATGGTTGGTATGACTGGTTTTATCACACCAGCATTTCTAACACACATCAATGTCTAAGTCTGTCACTGAGTCAGGATTTAAGAGTCTTAGAAATAAAATAAAAAACCCAAAACATCACAATCATTGATAAGAGTTCTATTTTTATGGACTTTGACACATTTGCACTGTTGACCAGTTGCAATCAGTGGAAGCTTGAGGTCTGCAACATCCTGAAAAAAGTCACAGTGCCACCACCTTCTAGCACCACCTGTTTTCAGTGAGCCCTGTAGCACTCTCATGGTGCAATCATGGCACTTGCATTTATGGTGTTAAAAATATTTCTGGTGTGGCCTAGGCATTGGTCCTTTAAACTAAAATAACAGAGAATTGCAGATGACCAAGTGATCTGATTGCATGAATATAGTGTACATGTGTGTATATGTGTTTTATATCACTGTAAATTGAATGTTTTTGTTTTTCTGGACTCCTGGTCGATCAACACAAGTAATTTAAGGACCTCACCTTGGGTAAGTTGTGATGGTATGTCTTTTGTTTTGATCTTTTTTCTTTTATATTTTTACTTTAAGCTAAATGATTAATTTCTTGATAAATCAAAAATGATAATTAAACTACAAAAGTGATCACAGCCACTCAAGAAAACACACGCAGCGCAACTGCACCAGGTGAAATTGTCCCTCCCAGCTCTTTTACAGTCAAGTCTGTGGCGAAGAGAAGACTTATTTATTTCATATCATGCCTGATTTTAGTGGATGATAACATATTGAATATGGACTTAATCTGCAGATGCTCAGGTTCAAAATGTGACCAAACTTTTCTATGGATGTCAGTATTTGAGTCACGACAAAGGCCAAAGTGTGGCTTCCAACAGACTAGATAAGGCTTGATGTTTCCAGCCAAGCTGACTGTCGCAGATGCCTTTTGCTCTGTGCTTTTGATACATGATTTTGTTGATCTCTTGCTGATTAAGAGGACTGAGCAGTCATTGAGCTCTGAGCAGCGTCAGTGACAGTATAAAACAGTCAATAAAATGGGTTTTTCGACAATTGTGAATGACCGCAACCATGAGAGGTCTTTGAGCATACATCATAAATGTGCACACAAAATATTAGGCTGATTGGTCCAGTAATATGCATGATTGGCTGCAGACAGACTGATACGCACACAACCAAACGCGTGATCCCCTTCAGGCTGACACTTTGTGGGGATGATACAATAATTAGAAATAACAATATGTTGCAGAGCTATGTGCAGTGCAGTGAGATTATCTAGGACTAATATGGAACAAGACACATGTAATCCACTTTATAAACTGCTGGCTAACGTAATCTTGGAAAACAAAGGTCAAAAAGATGCTTAAATTTGTGAAATCACAAAAGAGAACACCCTCGTTTGTGCCGATACCTGGCAGACTTGCAGTGTAGGTGTAGACTTCATGCTTCATTTTGCACCAGTGCAAATTGTTTGAGAAGACACAGAATGCTATTTCTGAGCTGCTCCGGCAAAGGGCCTCAGATGAAATGAAAATATTGACTTTTTGTAAGAGGGTTGCAACAACAAGGTTACATTTCCTCCATCAGAGTCAATTGCCACTTAAATTCCCTCAGTGTGACGACAGATCCACTGAATACAACATAGTGTTAGACAGTATCCTAACAGTTAATTTGTTTTTTTGTTGTTGTCGCCCCTCCTCTCTTTGACTGAATCACACTCCAAGTCCTCTCATTCAGATACGACCCCAGTGGCCTTAAGATGAATTTTCAGGAGCTTCAATCACCCAAGTCAGCAGCTGTGAGAATGTCTGAGGATTGATGTTTGTGGAGTGCTCGCGTGGCAGCTTTTGTTAATAAATGAATTTGCTGAATCACTGCTGCTGCGTCAAATAGAGACGAGGGGGACATGACATTATTGGCAGCCTCTCTCCTACATCTCTCTCCCTTAGTTTTCTCCTCTTGTTCTGCTTGTGTTCTTGCTGGTAATTTCACATAACCTTTGTTAGGTAAGAGGAGGAAGAGGAGGAGAGGAGAGGCTGAATTCCTATGAGCTCCAATTAGGGGAGGGAGGATGCAGCCAGCTGAAGTGGCAGTGTCAAGAGTGTGATTGAGCTGTTTGTGATTTAATGCACAGATGCTTGTGGTGTTAATTTGTTAAAGTGTCATTTGTATTCCCTCATACAAACACAAATTAATTTGCGCTGAGAAATTTACTGTATGGGCCCGAATGTAGCAGATGTTGCGGAATAAAAATGGTCATGAACTGTAATCTACAACAAGGTTGAAAGGCTTTAAGCGCTCGCTGGTTGGCTAGTTTTATGTGTAATCATTTATACAGAACTAAAACTGGGTACCACACAGATCCAAACAAAAAACCTACTTAGCATTTTGTCTCTTTGATTCTCTCAGTTTCTCGCCTATGTCTCTGTGAGGCTAAAAAGTGTGTTTGATGCTCAAAGCTCAAGGAAAAATTCACTCGCACGCCAGGAAAGGAGACGTAGAGACTTCTGAGTGACTGCTGACTGACATTGAAGGCTCCTTTCTCCTTCTTTTTTCAATGCATCACTTTATCTCTCATTCTCCCTCTAAAAGACAGGTAGCCATCTTTCTTTCAACAACACAGCAGACTCTGTCTTGTTAATTTACTCACAGTCCAGGTACTTCTCATTCTGTCAGCACTCTTTTGAACATTGTTCTCTTCGTTTTTGTCATAGCACAACTAAAATGTCACGAGTCAGGTGTCTATCAGTAAGGATCGCTCTCCTTTTTTTGTTTCCTCAGAAGAAGAAGCTTCATGCAGTGTAAAGTGGCTGCGGTGTCAGTATGGAGAGTATGTTAAATTTGTCAGGTCCAGCATGTGGGAGGTAAAAGATGGCGATGACAGAACAGACTTTCATATTTTGAAATATAAGATAGTTAAATATTACAGTAATTCTTGGGTTTCTGTGGTCATAGGAAAACTAGGAATGTCACAAACCTGGAAACATGGCCCTGAGACATTTGACGGTTAGACAAATAACAAATATCTTTTTCACAAGTTCATGTATAAATGTTGACAGACATTTTATTGATATGTTGTTTTGGCAGTGTATGGCCACATAGAGTAAATTTCCTGTTGTCTCGAACCCCCAAATGACACTCCCACCTACTCTGAGAAAACACAATAAATGGCAAATTAAATAATATGTTTGATAAAATATTTGAATGTAGACCCACATATGTCGAAAGCTAGTATGTTTTAAAATTGAAAAACAATCACTGCAGCTAAGATTACAGTACACAGTGGTTTAAAACAATTGCCAAAAATTACTGTAAATGATTTAAAATATAAGTGGAAAAAAAAAAGATCCTGGAGGATTTTGACACTGACACACTGTGTGATTTGTAGTTTTCCTTATGTATCTGATTTTTTATGTTCTGGCTGTGATCAAATTAAATTGGTTGCCACTTTATTTTATTTTACTTCCACCTTGACGGATCCCCTGCAGTTCTGCAGTGACTGAGGGGGGCGCACCACACCAGCTGAGCAACACACTGACTTAAAAAGGTAGTTGAACATAAACCTCTGAAAACTTATTTTTATCATTAGAACATGGCGATTTTCACAGACCACTACTATTGTCCTGCATCAGGAACTCACTGCAGAGCGGCTCCATGTGGATCTTTCTTTTCCTCCAAGGGCCCATCTGGTGTATGTACCGCAGTCAAGCTGGGAGGAGATTGGCTGCTGAGCTTTTGCCACTGACCCCCTCTCTAACTCCCCTTCCCGTGCTGTACCCGGCTGTGACTACATTAACTGTGCTGTCAGTCATCAGTGGAGGGGAATGGGGGGAGAGAAGGGGAGATATTGAGCACAAGGGGGATATGGAGGCAGATTGGAGGCCAGTAAAGGTGACTTTGTGAGTGACTGAGTGGAGACACTGATAAATAAGATCTATCTGACCCCCTCTGACCTCCACTCGGCTCTAATCATCAGTGCAGAGCTGCAGACACGTCTGTCACTCTCACAGAAAAAGCAGATTCGTGTGTCCTTCTTAAAAGTACAAAGTTGCACGAATTTTAGAGCTAAAAAACAATGAATATAGAAACATACTGGATCGATATTTCATGTAATGAAATTTCCCAAAAAAAGGGCAGTAATTGTGAGCCCTTTGTAATTTGTATTGAACACAGAGCAAATCAATATTACTGGAGCTGCTGGCTTTTTTGAGAAGATCGATATTGTATGGCTGTAAAGTGTACAAACTTAGCTTGCAAGTGAAGCATTAAAGTGTCACAAAGTCTTCAGAATATAGTATATTTAAATCCCTGTGAAAATGTGTTGTGTTGTATAGAAGGAAATGGATGGTAAGTTTGACATGAAGCTGCACCAATCAATAGTTTCATATGATTCGGGTGTCAGTCTAAGGCCTAGCCGACACATACATGAGTGTTTTCCCTCCTTGTTCTTAAAAAATCTCGTCTACATAACCACCATCACAAAAAACTCTTTCTAAATGTAAATACTAAAACACTTTCACAGCATGCCAAACCAACTGGCCCCATAACCCTAACCCTAAAGCCAAGCAGAGTAGGAGAAAAAAAGGTGTTGGCCAATTGGAAACCTTGAAAAAAGAAGCTATTACTGGAAAGGTACCTGGCGCAGTGACCTCTATAGTGCATTCAGACACCTCTATATAGTGGGAGAGTAACTGTACATGCATGTGTTAACATGTAACAAGTGCTGTAAGCAAGGTTAGAATCAGCTCTTTCTTAGCCATGTACACAGTTGCACAAAACGTCGCCTTATTTGTGATGCCTCATAAAGGAGATAACGGCACACACTCTGACATTACAAGTCAAAAATTCAGTTTTCTCTGTTTACACGTGAACATCTTTACGTAAGGTTTGTTTTCAGTTACTGATGTTGCTGTTTTCATGTGAACAAAAGGCCAAAATGAATGGAAAAACCTATAAATATACCTGTGTGAGTGGACTAGGCCTTAGTGATGAACCTGCAGGCAAATTGACACCTTCAGTTACCCTCAGCTTCATGTGGCATTTTAGTGTCTTTATGCTA
This sequence comes from Cephalopholis sonnerati, assembly GCA_019142605.1. Taxonomy (NCBI): domain Eukaryota; kingdom Metazoa; phylum Chordata; class Actinopteri; order Perciformes; family Serranidae; genus Cephalopholis; species Cephalopholis sonnerati. Next base: position 25,596,958 of record JAGQAX010000011.1, read on the forward strand.
GTTGTTTTGGTTTGACGGCTTGTAACTTTTGTTTCTGTTTAGTCAGTGTTCTCATCAACCTCATTTCCAAAGTTAATGCTGCTCCATGTCCGCTGGATGTGTATATAGGCAACGCTTTCCTAACATGTTCATGCCGTACACGTAAACCACACAAATCAGCTTTTAAAATTGATGAAATGTTGTGTTTCCTGCTTGTCCTGCTGCCCCCATGTGGCCAAAAAACAACAAATTTTATTCACTATACATATGAAAAGAGATTCATTCATTTCAGCTGTAACAGGAGGCAGCTTTGCAGGCCTCAGTTGTCTGTTAGGATATTAAATACATCGTGACATGCAGATGGAAATTTGTTCCATTCTGCCATTTTAAAAATGATTGTCCTACGGTTGTGTCTATGCTACACTGCCCCCGTGATAGTGATACTGCTCTCTTTTGTCGGTATCCATAACCTCTAAAAAAAAAAACGTGGAGTATGGACAGAAGGCTCCATCTGTGTCTGTATACGTATCTCACATTGAGCATTAATGAGCTTTAATACTGCTTACAATACAGCATATGCTAAGGTAATAATCCCCCTATCTATAGTTGGCATGGACTGGACACCTCAGTCAGTTGTATCGCATCAAATCCTGTGTCCAAATTAATATTTCAACACAAAGGACTGACTTCCACATATATTAGCCAGTAGTGCTGGACCTGTGCCCAGGGTCATGGACGAGCGCAGGCTGCCCACAGTCTCTGAGGACATGGGGGGAGGTGCTGCAGAGGGAGCGAATGTGTGATGGGTCTGGCTGGGTCAGTCTGTCCCTCTCCGACTGGGGCCTCAGCTGGCCCTCCAGAGCACGGGTCTTACCCATGCATAATACATCACCTTGGTCCCATCTGCCCTCTCAACCCTTCCTCTGGCTTCACCACGCCTGTCTAATAGGCCCTGCTCCAATGAGGGACAGCTAGATATGCTGCCATGTGCAACTATGGTGATGGCTTGTTGTGGCCCAGCTCAATCCCAGAGTGTGACAAATGAGAATGGAAATTGGCTCATTTGGTTTAAAGAGAGTTCCTTGTGGAAATAACCAGAGAGTTTCCTCGCTTTCACTCTGCTGTCAAAACATTCAGCAGTCATTTTAAAAATATTAGAATTAGCTCACCCAAGTTTACGGCTTCACCGCGTTGTTTGAATTTGAAAATGATTCTTTATTATTAAAGGCAGGAAGCTTGAACTTGAGGTCGTTTGTTCAGAATTTTCGATTAGTTTATTCCTGTTTGCCTTTCCTCAAAGTTATGATTGCCCAATCTCTGTAAACGTTAAATGCAGTGTCGGTACTTTATACAGACAAGGTCAAACCCCTGTCATTGTTAATGCTGCTGCGGTCAAGAGTATTGCGTGTAATGAAATGCACAGGGATATCTCATTCATTGAGTGGATGGTATCCAGAAGGAATATGTAAAATTATGTCTTTTACTCTTTATCTGCCACTTGCAATCTTTTTTTTTTTTTTGGGCCACACAAAAATTGAATAGTGGGTGCGAGATGGATGATATTACTCCTCTAGCTGGTGGACTTGTATGTTGAGCAGATTGAAAATGACAGCTTATCTTGTAAGGAATAAATTGAAAACCATTTCATTATGGGAATTCGGTTCTGACTGTTGCCTGAGGAGGAAAGAGCTCGCTGTCATAGTGAAACAGTAATGGTATGAGAATTGTCATGAGTCAGTAGGAAATCATATAATGTAAGAAACTGTATCCTTTACTTCTACTTGAACTGTGATAATCCATGTGGGAAGTCACATATTATCATAAAATGTCTAACAAATGAATCAGAATCTATCTTTGTACGTTATGTTACGCAGCTGGTGTCAATATTTAGACACACACAGTTTTGTGAAAGAGATTAACACAACTTTGTCAGTAGTTTACACAATAGTAAACATATTGTGTTACAAAAACATAATCTGCTTTCATGTGTTTTACCAGCTGTTTACACCACAAATGACTGCAGTGTGTTGAGAACTGGCAAGAAGCTGCATTGATGAAATACAATCTGTGGAAGGTAATCTGACTAAGATCCATTAATTTGAAAAATATCAGATGCCAGAAAACTGCAGCAGTTTATAATAATGAGTAAGGATTTTACAACTCTGGAAAATTATCACCACAGTAATTGTTTTGTCCGATTGCCAGGTAAACAGTTGAAATGTGGCATTAATTTGAGGCAAAAGTTGAGCCAGGAGCAACGTTTTTTAGCTGGAGCTGCAACGGCATCTCATTGGAATGAGTGAGGGCACGGCTTTTTCTTCTGTTTCTGAACACAGCTTTAAATACTGCTGACAGGATACTTAAAGTCCCCTTCCAGAGGGGTTTTAAAGTACTTATACTAATACTAATATTTTGTTTAACATGGTTTTCACATATGTTAAGTCAAAAAAAACTGAAAAGGGGTGGGAAGCAGATCTACTCTTTCTCACTCATTCAGAAATTCTGGATCTGGCCTTTGCCCCACCATCACCACTGCTTTTCACCCTCCGCTTTTTCCAGTGCTACTCACACTAGGTTGATTGATAAAAAAGCAGTGTGCATCAAGATGGCTATCATTAGAGGAAACATCAGAGAGATTCAGTCATACACGGTCAGACCCAGACACAGATAAGGAGTCTGTTGTGCACCAAAATCAGCGACTAGCAAACATATCAGACTGCTAAGTGTAATTAGCATCTTTTATTTATGTTGTTTGCTACCTTGCTAGCTTGTAGGCTAACTGACAGTGGCTGACAGAGCACTGGTGATTTAAATACTTTGCCAGATCTTCATCTTCATCCAATCCTCCATGCACCTTACATTTAAAGAAGCATTACATGGAATATATGTAATGGCATATTTCAGACGAGCTCTCTGCTATGAAAACTCAAAATGACTAGTTTATTGATTTGGGAGGTGCGCTAAATAGAGCAAGGGAGAGAGCTGATGATTGTGCAAGCCTTTAATACACTGCAGAGTTCCCAAGCCCTACTCTCTCTACTCTACAAGCTTTAACCCTCTCAATCAGAGGTCAAGTTCTGGCTCTAACAAAGACATGCGTGAGCTATGGGAATAGCACCACACCATGGTTAATAGTCTGCATTGATCTAGAACGCAATGCCTCAGAGACTCTGCGACTACCAGTCCTCGGAGCTGGTCCTCGAACACAGCTGGAGCAATGACTAAATGTCCTTTCCGGCCTCCTGGGACAGAGAAAGATAAATGTGCATCCTTCAAGGTGAAACGCAAGCTTGAGGTCAGATTCGAGCAAACAGCTAAGTAAAGACATTTAACCCAGAACAAAATGTTTTCAGATGGTAGATTAGGCTTGAAACGCTGGACGTGTCCTCCCCAGGGAAATGGCTTTATTGGCTCCTCAAATCATTTGTGTTTGATTTTGGTGTTGAGTGAGAAAGCCACTTTAGATTGATCTGGCTGTATCGAATGGTTGTGAACCCCATGTGGGATTGTGTGCAGAGAGATACAGGACCTTGTGTTTGGCTATAAGATAAAAGGGGATCATCATAACTGAAGCGATGTAGTAACCATATTTGGTTCATCCACTATGAAACTAGATACTAAGTGGCCGTTAGAAGACCTTATTTACTGGCAAAATACTGTAGAAAACTTTTGATAAAGACTCACCATTACTATTATTAAAGATGTGCTTTATTTAAAGCTGTGAATGCACTCAGTAAGGATGGAGTATTGTATGCTTTTAGATCTCAACAATGCATTTAACACTGTGTCAGATAACCCAGAATACTGAACTCACGGGAAATTTAATCAACTGAATAACTTGCGCTTTTGGGTATTGAATAGAAATATTTGCATAACTGGCCCGAGTCATACCTGGGTTGCTAGGCAACCTGGCTTGTCAGACAGACATTGTCACAGACAGCCGTGCTCATGGTTAAATCTTTGTTTTGTTTTGTTTTTCTTGGCTTGTCATGGTAGAAAGAAACCTTTATCTCAAGTGTATGTGTGTTTGCTCAGGCACTGTATGAATATAGATTTTCTTTATGCTTTTGAAAGTTCTCTGTCATGTTCCAGCCCACCTGAGCCCCTTACCGTGTGTCATGGTTAAACTTAAAAGATCACAAGAGTAGCTGCCAATGACAGGATAATTAAGTTGGTAGCCTGCTGGTCACAACGGCTAAGTGCTCTGCCTCTTCATGTGGAGAATAGTTTTTGTCCAAGCAAGGCCGACCCACATCAGATATAACACTCTCCTAATCTAACTTGTTCATCTATTGATGCAGTCTAAGTGGAAACCTCCGTTGATGGGAGTGCTGCCTGAGGTGTGTGTGTTTGTGTGCGTTACTATGGAAACAGGGCATAAGAAGATTATTTTATTCGTATAAATGTAACATAGAGGCAAAGAGGTAATAGCCAAAGCGTGTTTACATGTTAGTCCGTCTTGCTGTGTCTTTTTCCTCCTTGTGTTGTATTCTTTATATTTCCTCGCAGAGCCAGCTCTGTCCCAAGATCAAAGGCTTTGCCCTCAATTTTGAATGGGGCTTCAGAGCTGCTTTGGGCTACCTACTGACGCAGATGTGTGCTGTGTTCATAGCTACACTGTTTAGTGGAGGCAAAGTTATGACCCTGGTATGTGACCCTGGGTGAAAATGCTTTATAGCAGTGGTACTCAACATGCAGCCTGTGGACCAAATCTCCAGCTGTTTTCTTATTCACTATCGCCTCACAACAAGAGGGTTCCTGGTTCGATCCCGGGTGCGGGAGCCCCTCTGTGTGGAGCCTGCATGTTCTCCCCCTGTCATGGGTTTTCTCCCGGCTTCCTCCCGCAGTCCAAAGACATGCAGACTGGGGATAGGTGAATTGGTGACTCTAAATTGTCCGTAGGTGTGAATGTGAGTGTGAATGGTTGTCTGTCTCTATGTGTCAGCCCTGTGATAGTCTGGTGACCTGTCCAGGGTGTACCCTGCCTCTCACCCAATGTCAGCTGGGATAGGCTCCAGCCCCCCCGCGACCCTCAAGAGGATAAGCTATTAGAAAATGGATGGATGGATGTTAATAGGGTGCCAGAGTCCATAAAAAGCCTCAAATTAGAGTTTGTTTACCAAAATAAAAGCAGCATGGGAGGATCCCCAGACCCCCAACAGGGGTCTGGGCAAATTATTTATATATTATTTATTAATGTTTGTTAATTAAATGGACTTTGGCCTCTTGGCATTTTGCAAAAGTGGCTCCTGAGCAAAGCAAGTTGAGTATTCCTGCTTTAAAACATTGATCTCATGAATCTGTGTATGTGCAAACATGCATAATCACCGCTGTCTTCATTTCTGTAACCTGCAACAGGTGACTGTTCTGACCTTTTCTTGTCCTGACACTGCTCAGACTTAACTTTAACTTTGCATCTTCCTGTCAAATGCAGCGCAGTCTCCCCTGTAACAGCAGGTAGTATCAAGGTTGTAAGACTTTAGAAAATTAAGACCTCAGGAGGTGTGGTGTAGGTGTGACTGTGAAGTATAAAAGCTACATTATGAATAAGGCGGCTCATTAAAATTTGCTTTAAACTCTTCTTGCCCCTGCTCAGTGGGAGTCATGTTTCACACAGTACACGTTATTGGCCTGAATAGTAGATGATGCTTATTAGAAGATAACCCCCTCCCTTTTGGAATACATGTTTCTGGGTGAAGACTTTAAAGTTAAGAAACCCTTTGATTAAAACATGGTCGTGATACAGTTCCCATAATTTGGGTGCCTTGAGGGATGTAAACAGGAAGTGAGTTAACTGTGGGGCTACGACTTGTGCCTTCTTTGGCCTATTTTTGTTTACATTTTGGCATTTGGCACCATTAAAAGTACACCACGATAGCTATTAACAGTCCCTATGAAACCTAAAAACATGATGATTCTTAGAGAAGTATATTGGAGGAAATGTTATCCTGGGAAAGCGTAATTTAAACACATAGTCACATTCAATCCAAAAATATGTATATGATGTCTGTATATTGATATTTGACTGACCCTTGATTTGATTTGACCCTTGTTTCGGGTCACTGGCTGCCAGTGAGTGACTGTTCAGTTGCCATCAGTTTGCTAGTGGCGGGTGAACGGCACTTAAAAGAATCAGTCTTCTCGTAACAAGCAGTGGCGGTAGCCGCAGATGGTTTTGCTGATTCTCAAATCAACAGACTCTTTGCTGCAAGGAGTGACACCAAGGTTAGCTTGGTGCTCCCGGCCTACATTTAGTAATGTCGGATTTGACTTTGGAAATGCTGTTGTGTCATCTTCTGACTCTGTTCATATTCTCTTTGTGTTGCCCTTTTGGAACCAGGCCAGCGTTATTGTAATATTACTTTACTTACTAGCTGCCGGCCCCACAGAGAAAAGCAGGCAGGCAAGAGCAGGAACAGGCGAGCATCACGTAGTGCCCTTAGTACCCCCTGGGTAATGCTGTTTATTAAGGGCCATTATGAATCGACCGGAGATCCTGATATAGAGAGGGCAGAAAAGAGTGCAGGCAGCTTGTGAGAAGTGCCAGTGGGCAAGAAAAAAGTCACGGTACGCCAAATAGTAAAATGTAGAAGTGCTGGTTCTGCATACCAGTGAGTGCTGGACCGCACTGAGCACGAGTTTTATAAAAAAGAGGAGCTTCTGTATTTTTGATGGTATTGAAAATACCTTCGGGATTTCTTCCCTGGTACACTACCATGATGCCGCCCAAGCCTAGTGCCTATAGAGACTAATTTAGGATCTTGTTGATGACTTGTATCACTTTAATTGATGTCTTTACACCAACATGTATATTGATATGACGTGGAGTGATGTTGTGACATACAAATTAGCATTTTGAGAGCAGGCTGTATTTATTTTCAGTAGGTAAGAGTTGGTAACACCGCAGTGGGGCTGAAACCCATCCCAGCACGCATTAAGGGAGAGGCAGGATACATGCTGGACAGGTCACCGGTTTGTCAGGCGAACAAAAACAGACACAACATTCATTGTCACATTCACAGCTAGAGGCAGCTGAAAAAATGTGTGAACACATTTCAGCTCAGACAAAGAGGAATCAATAAGCTTATGATGAACTGTGCTGTCCTTCCTTCTGCCAAACCTGCTACTATGGTTGGCTTTGTAATGTTGGATTCATCGACAGATAGATTTCCCTTCATATCAGATGTTTCTGCACTTTCTTTTAAACACAATAGAAATTGTTTAGCCTGAAGCTGCTCATTTCATGTGGGTCTTGATGGAAAAAAATAACAGTGGGAGCTCCGCTTTGGACTGTGCTGATTGAAAGATGATAAAATGCTTTTGAAATATGTGGCGAAGGTGAGGAGGAGGGGGCGTCACGTTGCCGACACATATCACTTTAGTAAACACAGCAAGGCGAGTCAGCAGGAGATGACAAATAGAACAATTCATAGCGGCCTAATCCGTGATTTGAAAAGCACTGATGCTGTCATCAAAGCCCTCTCGCCACTTTGGATTATTCTCTCTTGAATGAGGTTTAAAGGAATCAATAAATAGAAAGCGGACTTAACAATACACAGCTCAGCAGTGTTTAGTTTTGGAATAATCACTTTTTCAGTGGATCATAATGAAAAAATAATTAAGGGTTGTATTATCTTTGGAATCATTAACATGTTGTGCTCAAGCATGAATTGAGGCCAGCCCTCTCCATTTCAACAGTTTTGAAGAATTTATCTATGTAGTGCAGCTGTGGGAAAAGCTTATTGGCTCTCGTGGAAGCCTCGAGATAAGAATACCCAGTGCAACACTTGGACTTTGGGTTGTAATAGACTTAAATTAATTTAGATTCTTTTTTTCATTATTGGGTGGATTGAGTTCTCCAATGCAACCTGTCTTTGAAACACCAAGGGGAGCCTCTGTTGAAAGCACTCTGGAGAACACAAGAAATAAGTCTTTTATCTTCAGGGTAGGGATGTGCCGTATCTTATTGTTCACAATAATACCGGTATAATTTTAATATGATGAAAAAAACTGATACTGTGATATTGCCAATAGTCTGATTTGTTGATGTAATAACGTCATACTGTTACGCACAGAGGCAACAAGCAGGGCTAAAAGTGGAAGTGTTGCTGGCTCCTCGATAGAGGAATTAGTTCTAAAACATGGAACGTCTTCAGTAGTGTGGAATCATGGCATCGTCCTGGCCATCCGAGACTACAGTCCTGAATGTTTTATAAACAGCCTCTGACTTTTCAGACCCGTGTAGCGGCTAGCTGCTCAGAGTAAACTCACTGTGTGTTCCAAACCCATACTATCATACTGTATAGTGTGCCAGAGAAAGACTTAGTGTGCCCCAGTTCATAGTATGTCAAATGCAGTATGCTAAAAATACCAGGATGCTCTACTACATCCGGTCCAATTTTGCAGTATGCAAGCCAGCATGCTTTTCTGTCTTTTCTGACCCACAATCCTCTGCACAGCGAACAATACATCACATTGACCGAGCCGTAAACAGATGTCAGCTTGACAGTTCATTGACAGCTGATTGACTGCTGTCAGAAGACGCAATGACGGATGACAGCACATTCAAGTAAATGATGGCCAGTTTAATAGTAATAATAGGAATATAATTGTTAAAGTGAACAAAATAATCATCAATACTGCTGACAACAATAGGGTACAACATAGAAATAGCAACGACGGAGAACTGCAGATGTAATTTCACTGTCACAGATATAATATGTTATAATCTACAAAGTGTGCAGTTATAACTTTAAAGTTAAACTACATACACTGCAAAGAAACAACAGCAGAGCTCGCCGGGTTGATGATCATCCCTGGCAAATTTGATGAGTGGCGTTTCTTTTATCTGCAAGGTAGCAGATATAAAAGCAGGGTCAAAGTTCAGGGTGTAACGTTATGAGTAAATACAACCTTAATTCCAGAACAATTGGGACGCTGTGTAAAATGTAAATAAAAACAGAATGCAATGATTTGCAAAACTCATAAACCCACATTTTATTCACAATAGAACATGAACAACATATAATTTTATCATTTTAGATTTTGATTGCAGCAACACATTTAAAAAAAAGTTGGGAGAGGGCCATGTTTACCATTGTTTTGCATCCCTCTTCTTTTAACAACAGTCTGTAAACATCTGGGAAGTGGGGATACCAGTTGCTGGAGTACTGGGAGAGGAATGTTGTCCCCTTCTTGTCTGATGTAAGATTCTAGCTGCTCAACAGTCCTGGGTCTTCTTTACATTTTACACAGTGTCCCAACCTTTCTTGAAGTGGGTTTGTAGTATGTCCCGATTGTGTGCATACTGTGTGTAACAGTAGCTGCAGCACCTTCTAAAAGTAAAAAGAAAAAGTATGTGATATGGAACGCACCATCAGTCAGCAGCTTCTCTGGCAGCAGTGCAGCATTTTCTCTCTCCCTCTCCTCTCACCGTCAGCACGCAAGAATCAGCGTCGCCAGGTCATTTTGTCATAAGCCTGTCACGATATAAGCCAACATGAACCTTGACAAAAACTGTAATATGTTTGAATGTGCAATCGTCTGTGCAACAACAGCTTGTCAAAATAAATGCTGGTCTTTGTGTGCGTGTGTGGGTGGTGGGGTCTGATGGTCAGTGCTGAGTGACACAAGTTACAGCAGGAAGAGTAGAGGTGAAGTGTCAGCACATACAGGTCCAGATGGAAAAAAAACAACTCGGTCTTTTTGGATTCTTTAAAAAGAGAAAGACAGAAGGGTATGAAGTTAGCCTATGCAGAAACTTTTTAATAATTTACTTATTTTGTTGCAGTTGCAGCTTCTGAAAGTTAATAATAACATCTATTTCAATGTTCTGTCACATCATAAAGAATATCATTATCGCAAAAATACCCTGAAATATTGTAACAATATTTTAAGGGCATATCACCCACTCCTTCTTCAGGGAATTAAATAATAAGTAAAGGAGTATTTTTAAATGTAAACTAAAGTAAACCTCTTAAGTCATATAACACAACTTTAACAGCACCACATCCACGTTATTATTAAAATTGAACTGCTGGCAGGTTTTATAGTCTTCAACCATAGAGAAGTAATCATTCTTGCCACTGGGTCAACTTAATTAGAATTCTATTTCTAACATTACGTTCATCCTCACAAAAACATTGAGTATATCTTCATAGAAGATGGAGAAATGTAATTGAATTACCCTGTGTGCTACTTACGCTGCTCATCCAATCATACACAGATCTAAGACACTGTACGGCTCATGTCTCTAATGCAGATTCTTCTCAGTTGCGAGACTCCAAGGTCAAGGGTGGCACGCTCAATGGTGGTGTTATCCTCGTGGCAAATCAGCCATTCATCCGAAAAATGAAATGAAACAACTGTAGTTTGTGGAATTCACTCAGTCTTACTGCAATAACAGATGCTTCTAATATCTCATTTCAGCAATCCGATTGCCACAACACATTTGTGATGCATAGTTATAATCGTGCTCTCAGAAACATTTAGTTTGAGTGCCTGCTCCCTTGGGTATATTTGCCTGTAAAGCCTCTCCCTCCTAAATATGACACAAAAATAACATTCAAGGCAACAGAAAAAAACGGAGGACCAAAATTGTCCACTACGAATAGGTAAATTATTCCCTTATAAATAACTGGTTTGAGCTTTTCTCTTCACTTTTTGCCATTTTCTGTCATTTACTGTGCTTAGGAGAAATTCTGTTAGTATTACATTAACATGGAGTGATAGCAGTCATGCCTTTGATCTTGGGCAGTGATTACAGACTGTAAAAGTAGACAGGATAGATCTCCTCGTGGTTAAATACCAGAGTAAATGGGATTAGGTTTCGGTTTCCCATGAGGCCTACTGAGCCTTCCTACAAAGCTGACACACTCAGGATGAGCACAGTGCTGCTCGAGTAATAGATAACAGCACTTTTCCTTTGCTCATTGTGTCACTGTATGTACATGTCTAACTCATTTTAATTTCATTGAGGCATTTTGAAGAACTTACCTGGACAGTAGACTGGATTTGCACCAAAGTATGGATGCACTTTTTAAATTCCTGCACAGAATAATGAATTCACATATTTTATTGATGAAGTTTAGCAAGGGCCACTGCCAGGTGCTTCTGATGTTGCCACAGGCAAACCAGACAGTTTGCCTGACCATACATTTCAATTAATTGAGCTTCAAGCGTGACCTTAGACAACCTGGTCTCATTCCAAAGTTGTCAAAATCCGGCACTTGGTCAGTGACTTCCAGCATCAGACACAGACAAAAAAAGATGTCCTTTCACGTTGGCATGATGTGTGTTTATTTTAAAAGAGACTGTATGCAAACTGTACATTTCCTGTGGAAAAAAAAAGTATTTTGAAAACAGACAGTGCATGTAACAGGCAGAACTTGACATGGCATTGAGAATGCACCCAGGGTACCTTGCACATCGAATCTCAACATGGAAAGTCCATAACCAAACGTCAATATATGATGAAGTTGAAGTGAGGATGTGTTGCCTTAGAGCGCGTATCATGCCAAAATACGATATCCTGTGTAAGAAGTCAGGCACACTGATGGCAAGAAACAACATTGGCCGATGCAAAATCATAAAGGACGATGAAAAAATCATAAAGGACCACAGCAGTGTTTCAGAGGCCAAGAGTTTGTTTATTTTTATCAGTTAATTTTCTAAATTTATCAAACTGCAAAGATTTCCAAAAGTATTTCGGCTGCTTGTATCTACATTCTCATTTTTTTTTTGGTCATTACTAAACTTGTGATCATAGGTGAGGGTTGGAATGTAGATGAAAAGGTAAATTGAGATCTGGCTCAGCTCAGTCTTTACCACAACGGGCCGACACTACCCTGCAGCACTGCTGAGGCTGCACCAAGAAGCCTGTCCATCCCATCCTCCCTTTTACCGTTATGCATGAATAAGACAATCTCATTTAGACTAATTATAGTCTATATCTTGGTTATTGTGAAAAATAAGTTAAAAAGTGTTTTTTTGTTTTTTTTTTCAAAAAAACTTTGGCAGTGTTTGTTTTTGATTGTTAGACAGTTTGATCATTGTCAGCTAAAAAGTAAAGGTCATGCTAGCCTTGAGTCGGGGCAATCCATGGGGACTTGACATGGGGACCTGAGGGTCACCAGTTCAAGTCCTTGTATCCAACAAGGATGGAGTATGGACTGGTAGCTGGGAAGGTGCCAGTTTGCGTCCTGGGCACTGCCGAGGTGCCATTGAGGAAAGCACCGAACCCTTAACTGCTTGGGGTGCCTGTTCATTGGCAGCCCCCTCGCTCGGTCATCTCTCCATTTAATGTGTGTGTGTAGCTTCTGTTTCTACATGTGTATTTCAGGCCCTCCAAAATCATTACAGCCACTTTTGGTACAATTGTTTACTTTGATAGTATGGTAGTATAAAGAATGACACAGCCATTGTCATTGTCAGACAACAATAAATGTCACTATGGGAGGTGGTGAGCGTGTTTCTAGTTATAATAATAGTAATTAATCACACTCATACACGCTATTTGACCACCTGCATGTGAGCCAGCTTTAATAGGACTTGGTGCTGCTGCATATGCTATAGAGTAAGAGGATAAAGATGGTGGAACGTGGACTATTGCAAACAATGTTCCTTTAAGTTATTAATATCTCAGGCCTCATTACCAGATGCAAAGTAAGTGCTTCACTATAGCTGCCAGCTGCAGATAGTACATCTGTAATTAGTCTTACCTCAGTGTGTGTGGAGGGGGGTAGATTAGCAAACTGTCCTTTTGAGGTTGATCAGTTGATCAGATCAGATCAGATCAGAGAGATGGATGAGAGGAGCGGCTGCTGCAGAGGCGAGTAAAAGCAAAATTTTATAACCAGCATAACGAACAGTTAAGTGTCACTTTCACTGTCCCATGCCCACTCTGTCCCCCATGAGTGTGGTGCAGTGAATAATTGAACGGTATATATTGCAACAGTGCACCTCATGAACGGTCCGGCTCCAAAAATAGAAAATTAATATGTGGTGCCAGATGCTGATATCCTGGTGGGCCGCCACAAATAAATGAATGTGAGGGAAACCGTGCACCTGTTCCTTTTCCTTGTTGGACTGCCACAGTAATGCTTCAAGTGGGGTTGATGACTGCGCTGAGATCGCTGGCCTTATTCACGTTTGACACTTCCCACCTTTTCTCAGTTGCCACCACCATTTTAACTGTGAACAAACTAAACAAAAACGAAGCGTTTTAATATGCATTTGGACATTGACTACCATGGCAGTGATTGCCATGAAGCAATCTGAAGCATCAAAACATTCTGATCATACCGAATACAATTTCAATATATAGTAACTTCAAAACCCTGAAGGAGAGTTTCAGGCTGGTTGTAGTTATGAGCCTGTGAGTTGCCGGTATTGCTTTGTTTGTATAGAATCTTTCATATAAGAAATGTAGTTCAATGTGCTTTACAATATGGACATTATAAGCACTGAGTGCTTCACATGAAAATAGGCAGTTGACCTTTCAGTAAGCCCCGCCTCTTTGTGATAGTCCAACAAGCTGTTGGAATAAGCATGGAGCCCACTGCACTCCCTGAAGAAATATCATATTTTTGGAAAAATGAAACAGTGATTCCAGAGAGAAGCAGACAGAGGGGTCTACAGTCTGTGTTTGAAGGATATATCCAGGATGTCAAACTGACTCAGCATCAAAAACAGGTTAAAAAGACAAAGACAGTTAGAAGCTAAAGCCGAACTATAGGCTACAGATCACAGTGTAAAAGTGAACCACCACATCACTGCTGATCGCCACAGAAGACAATGAATATAAAGGGAAACTTCACAGATATTGACCCAGCTGTGTGGCATCGCAGTGTGTGCAGATGAACGGTGTTTGGCTTCACCTCCATGCTGCTGCCAGCACCCAGACGGGCAGGGGTCTCCTAGCCAGGCCAAACAACATTCATCTGTGCACAATGCGATGACACACAGCTGGTTGAATATCAACAAAGTTTCACTGCTTCCCTTCACTAGTCCCTGTACAGCAATGTCAGTTTTTTCAGTGTTATAATCATTAAAAAGCAAAAGCAGCATGTGTACACATTTAGTAGGCTATATCTTCAGTAGCCAGCTAGCTAACCCTACACTTTCCAGGGTTTGATTTTGGTTTTCGAATGGCAAAGATGTGTATGTCTTTTTCCAACCTCTCTAAGTAATGAGTATCATTTATACACGATGTGCCTCAGGCACAACATTTGGCTCGAAATCCATCCTTCAAAACCAGCCTGAAAATGAAGGAAATCTGAAACAATGGCATTAGAGACAATGGAGCACAGCTGAGTTGTTGTCGGACCCTGGTCTGAGCCGACCCAATGCTACATTATGATTGGCCAGTCTGCATCCGGGGGCAGGACTTAGAGAACGGTCAATTTAGTATAAAAGGACACAAAAAAACAAAAATTAAGTGATTCAACAATTTTAATTTAAAACTTGAGGTGAATTAAGAATCTATCAATTGAAATCTCAGGAAGTATTTCTCCTTGTGTACGCAGTTTATTTCGGCACCGTTTAGACCTCTGACGTCAGCAGCGATCAGAGCCTTTAATTCCTGTCTGACCGGTTACAACCCTCAGTTCCCCCAGAATCAGCCACCTTTTTATGGTACTGTGGATCAAGTACAACTCCCAACACTCTTTTGCCTTCATATTCTCTAGTCACAGCAAAACCATAAATCTTAAAATAATAAAATGATTAAATCATAAAAAAAATTATTAAATAATAGATTTTTAAAACCATAAATCATAAAATCAAGAAAGGTGCACCATTTTCAAATAATTGCAGCAGTGTGAAGTGTAAAAGTTTCTCACCTATTGACAGCTGTTTTCTTGGTTGGATGAACAACCGAGCCAATCATAGCTTTGTAGGTGGGAGTAAGAATGTAGATGTCATTCTCCTCTGCCAAAGCGAGAAGTTAACTCCTTCATGCTTGTGCAGTGGTTTTTCTTTTGGTTGTACAGTGAAGAAAGTTTTTGGATTATTTTAACCAATAAATGATTTTTGCATTTTAACATATTCCATTGGCTGACACGACATGTCCAATATAGTCGTTAGTGTAAGCAGACTGGCTGTGGTTTCAGACTGGGTCAAAGTGACATCCAATAGTGTTTATTGCCATGGATACATGCCTGTGCTTGAGCCCTGCTGTCACTTTAATATGTGTAAAGTCTGCAGTATTCTCTAGCTTCCTTACAATCACTCACATACACACAAAGTGTCCCTGTCTCCCTATTTCTTCACTTTCTGTTTAAGGGTCATCACAGCCGGCTGTTTTTCTATATTTTTCGCTGACTCTGTCTGGGCACGCTTGGGCGTCTTTCAATTTGGCTCCTTCTGATAACTCAGCCTCCTCCAATAGATAAATATTAAATTAGAACAAATTACTTTCACTTTCTCAGCAGGCAATCGTGTCCTCTTCCCCTGAGGCCTTCAGCATCAGCTAAACAAGCACTGCTGCTATCTGTAATTAGGAATGGAAAAAAACAAAGCACACCAAAACATTTGAACTGCTAAATGAATGCGCTTTGCATTATCGATAGCCATCCGGCTCCCTCCCCTGAATAACTGGACATTATTCAGATCAGCTCTGTATATTCAGTGGGGTCACAAACTGCTAAATGCGCCAAATTTGCCTCACTGAATCTGCATTCATGAATATTCCACAATAATGTTGAGGATAGGATTTCAGACAGGCTTTTAAAATTAAAGCTAGATGTTGGTTTGCTGGAATGCTTTTACTTGTTCGTGATAAGTGTCTCATACATATATACTGAAATAATCTTCCTGCAAATCCTTTTCATGTTTGTTTTTAGCACAGATTCTAGGTTCCAGAGAAGGTTGTAATCCTGTAAGCCTGTTTAAGTGTGTAACATTATTAGTATAACATGATTTGGATGGCAAAAGACAAGTGAGTTTGATTGGGTGTTGCTCCCGGGGGAACACTTTTGGATGAAGGTAATATTGTGCAGCATCTGACTATCTGGCACAAGTTATTAGATGGTTTGTGTGATAGGGACGTGCTGCCATGCTGAAAGCCGCTGCAGATGGCTCGTATCTATCTGTGTAGCAGCAGCAAAACCTCAGCGTGGAGCAGTGAAAGCAATATCCTGAAGCAAGTATGCAATTTGCTGTATCACTGTTGTTAAATCAATCTTTATAATGTTGCTATACCTATCTGTCTGCTGGCCTATCTATTTATCTGGCGTAGTATTGGTCTATTTATTTCTTTTCCTGAATTCTTGTCAAACCAGCTTTCTATCTTTTTGTTTATTGTATTGATGATACTCTGTCTTTAAGTGTGGATTTCAATCATTGTACAGTATAAATATACACTGTAAACACACACACCTGTGCGGGGTAAATCAACCTGAACTAACATATACACAGTACAGTATGTGCTCCTCTTCGTGCAAATGTACTGTTCCAAACACCTCTTTGTCTTGAGGACAGTATGGGTGGATGTGACTGTCACTCTGCTTACACATTGTGTCTGCAGAATTATAGCTAAGAAAAAAAGCACAGAAAGACACATGGAGCTCACTGATATGAATGACTTTGACAGAACATATATTTTCCCTTCACTGTGGGGGGAAAGTACAATTCTTTTAACTCATGGTTTTGCTTAAGCAAGTCATGGGAGGATGAGTGATGTTAGGCTTACAGTATAGAAACACTTGCTTTGATCTGGGATTTGATTTTGTGCAAGGGCCAGCCATACAAACCGAAAGACAGACAAACAGCATGCATTCATGTTACTGTAGGTTTTTTGGGATTAAAGCATCTATAAACAGAACATTTGTTACCGTTTGGGAAGGATTAAAGTGGAACTTTTCAACTTTTGTCCCCCAGTGTTTCCAAGTGATATCATTGTTGGAGCTGATGGCGCAAAGACAACATAGCTTTACATTTCCTCAGAGCCAAGGAGCTGCCTACTGGGCAGATGTAGATGTCTGGCAGATAAGTGGTTAAGATAACTTAACCACTTGAAAGCCAAGCCTATCGCGTACATGGCTCTCCATTTCATAATCACAAACTCACAAGTTTGATTTGAAGAAAGCACAAGAACACGACGTTACTTCCTGTTTGACGCTGCAATCAACACTATCGGCGTAACATGCCACATAATAAAACTGTCCTATTATGGGAAATTTTGGAAGGAACAGACAACCAAATAAAGTGAATCCTTTGGAGGTTTGGAGGATTTGTTCTTCTGGCAGTGGACGTAAACATAGATTGGCATAAGCTCTTTGACCAATGCTGTCATTTTTTTGGAGAGGGCAGTCTCTTGAAGGCACATCTGCACTGCAGCTGTAAATTCAACTTCAAAACCTCTATCCCTGACACAGATAGATTTGAAAATAAATATGACTGTTTACTGTTTTTGCTTACAGCATGCTAATTTTTAGATTTTTAGTGTAATTTTGAAGTATGACAAATCCTCAGTGAGGATGCTCACCTGGAGAAAATTGGGTAACGTTGCACACCTTGCAGAATCTGTCCTCAGACATGTAGCTGCAGTGTGACCTCTCTGTGAAGACATCACCATTCATTATCAAATAAGGGCGAGCCAGCGGTCTCTCGTGGTTTGCGTATGGATATTAATGGCATGCAGTAATTTACATTTCAATTCCAGGCACTATATAAGAAATTAGCCAGACGCGTACCATGAGCTGGTGAATTGTGCAGGAAGATGATTGACATTTTTCAATTAACACTGAAAGATGAATTTAATATGTTTTGTGCATTAATTAACAGTAGGAAATGGAAATGACCCTTGCTAAGGTAGAATTAACATGATCTATGCACGGCTCTGTGGGGGTCGATTACCCAGCTACAACCAGGAAAGTGAAAGAATACAGAGTCATTTTTGATTGATGTCGATTCATATTAATTCTGATGGAAAGGTCTGATAACTTCACTATCAGACAGAGCTCCTGCCAAATTAAAAAAAGGTCAGAGCTTCTACGTCTGAATTCCTCTCCGTGTTTGCAGTGCGGTGCCTCTGTTTGAAAAGGTCAGATGATCACAGTGTGTAAACAGCAGTGTTATAATGGAAGAACCTACCTCTCTTTGATGCGTCACACTGTAGTATGTTGTGTAGTTGCTACTGTTCAGACAGGATAGAACTTTGTTTTTCTTGACTGTGATATAGACTTAAAATTAAACGACATTAAGTTACACTCACTGCTTTTGTAATTACCTAATACATTTTAATCCCAACAGAGGTATTCTCTTGCATATTGTCGAGCTATTAAACAAAGCATGCGGATATTTCTCAGACAGGAAAACGTATAAAAGCAGTTCATCAGGTTGACAGGTGGTGAAATTTAACACAACACAAATGAGTACGTATTAGGATCAATACTGACAAAGTAGATATGAAAGTGTCCTGACTGTCAGCGACACTCTTGACATGAACATCACTTATTATTTCCGCTTTTCCGTTATCTTTCACCTTGAACTGAGGCCCTGCCTCAGCGCTATAAATGATGCTGATGATTTTTATCAAGTTTTGCAGGAAAAGAAAGAGAATGACACGCTGCTCTGATGTCACAATGTGTCTCACTGTCATGAAATATTCATTATATTTGCCCAGGGTGTGCATTAAGTTTAGAATAAGAATAGCTTGAATTTTTCAGC
Source organism: Cephalopholis sonnerati (assembly GCA_019142605.1). Taxonomy (NCBI): domain Eukaryota; kingdom Metazoa; phylum Chordata; class Actinopteri; order Perciformes; family Serranidae; genus Cephalopholis; species Cephalopholis sonnerati. Next base: position 25,615,606 of record JAGQAX010000011.1, read on the forward strand.
AGCACACCATTGATCCGGGCTGTGTCATTAGTTGAATGACTCATCACAGAAGAGTGTCGCTGAATATTGATCATTCACTTGACTGAGCCCTGCAGAGTACACTTCCCAATCTATTCTTTTTTTTTGTTGAAAAACTGAAATGTGCTATACACATAATTGCTTCTACCTTATTCAAGTTTATTTCCAGCTATCAGACTTTGCAAGGCAATTGGGAATAATATGATAATATTTTAAAATGTGTGTGTGTTTCACTGTGATTCTCTGACACTGTCTGACTCAGTTTATTGAACCTTGTGTTTGCCTGTGGACACACTTATATTGACACAAGGATAGGATTTCAGTTCTGTTACTTTTCCTCGCTCTGCCCCTCTTCCTCTCTCTCCCTCAGATAATTACACTTCAGCTATCTTTGATTTCCTCTGCCCTCATTGGGATGCTCCCACGAGTTACCTTCTATCTGGCTGCATTTGACACGAGTAGTAAATAACAGTGAGAAAGGCCATAAATCATGTTAATTCTTTCTCCAGACCTCTCATCCAGATTGATCACTTGTGTGCCTTTGAGGTCCACCTGTGAGTCTTGTCCTGCTGATAGAAATTAAATAGAATTATGGGAATTATACACAATAGCAACCTTTTGTATCCAAGCAAATCTGCAGCGGACAGTGTGTTGAGGTATTGCAGAAAAGCTTTTTGAAATCTAACTTAAAACTATTACATTTACATTTAGAGTTCCATTGGGTATAATTTAGGGGCATCTATTGGCACAAATGGTAGGCCTAGGACTATATTTCATAAGTTTAAAATCACCCAAAATTAAGAATCCTGTGTTCATTACCTTAGAATGAACCATTAATATCTATACATGGAGCAGGACCTCTTCCATGGAGTCCACCATATTGTTCTACAGTAGCCCGGAATGGACAAATCAAACACTAGCTCTAGTTAGGGCCATTAGTGTTTTCGCGTCTCTCATTATAGTTCTCCTACATTCTTGGCAAACAGGACAAGTCTCAGTTCTGTAATATCACCTCTAGATGTCACTAAATCCTACACACCAGACCTTTAAAGACAGATTAAAAAATACAATTATGAATTGGCTAATTTTATTGTTTTTAAATGCATTCATGCATGTAATCAGTTTAAGATTACGTTTTTATTGTTATTTTTTCAACAGCAAAGTAATTTCTCCTGCTGTTCTTTTTTTTTTCTCAAAATTTTAAGAAATAACCACCACAAACTGTATAAAAATAATGGATGTAGCCACCATGACATCACGCATTGGTTTGTGGACTTCTGTTTTGAGGGTACAGGTTTAAGACATGTATAGCTGCGGACACATTACGTTTGTAGTGTCACAACACACCACTACAAACTGCGCCCACCAAAGGTACAAGACAAACCCACCATCAGGATGGTTGCCTGAACCCTGATACAACTTGTGAATGAATGAGGCCAAACGTAGCAATAATCCACTTTATAGTATATTATACATGAAGACATAATTTGCAATATAAGTCTCGAGCTGTGACTCTCACCATTAGCCTTACCCTAACCATAACCACCTTTTAACCTAGGAGCTAAATAGCTAGCTAATCGCTAACTTAGCTTTTTCATTGGAGCCTCCACTTCCAGGTAAAGGGGCGAAGGGGGCTGATCGTAAACTGACATGTAGTTATAGTGGGCGAGTCATGTGGCTAGTGGGTGGGCCATGTAGCTGCTCCAGCTGTGGCTTTACCTACTCGTTGAGTTTGGCATTTTGGAGCCAGAGGTGACCACATTTGGATGAGAGGGTGGAGCTGTGAAGGAGCGATGGGTGGATCACACAGACAGACTGTCACTGTAAGTGGCCACACCTTTAGTTATACTAACTTTAAGCCTAAATAAATTGTAATGGGGGTATATATGTAAAAATTCACCTCCCATACAGTTGTCATAAATGGAAAAATTAGCTAGAGAGATCAGGGGTCTCATATATTACTCAATAATTAGGATCCATACTGAAAAAGTACGTATGGACAAAAGTGACAAATGGCATGTGCCAAAAAATATTTAACAATTTTTACAATCAGACTTCCACCTCACCATCTGCGTCGTCAGTTTCCCACCTTTAAAGCAAAGTGAGCATGGGTCAACGTTTCTCTCATCAAATCAAGTTTGTTTTTATAGATCACAACTTTCGTGTGGGAAGTGATGAACGCCTCTTTCAAGCCTCATTTGGTGCGTACGAAATGTTTAGAAATTAGACCCCAAATGGCTGTAAAATGTACAACGTAATTTTAAATTGTAAAATGTTTATTTCTACTGTAAAATTTTAACATTTCAACATGGGGGTCTTTGGGGATTGACTCACTTTTGTAGCCAGCTGTAAGTGGCCATTTGAGGAACTGCAGTTTGTGGCACTGCTGCGCTGACTTTACTTTTCAGCCCTGGAGGTTGCCGCTCTTAATAACACTGAAAAAATCTTTAATTATTCTGGTGGTATTCGCCAGACAGTGAAGGCTAGACTGTAATCATAAACCCAATCTAAAGCACATTAATGAGATTAACTAGTAAAAATAATTTTTGCTGGTGATGAATTTGGGCTGCAGGGCGGTTGGTCAGCAGGGAGAGTTAAAGAACCTCTGAAATGAAGTGTCCTTAAGTCAGACACAGCAGCCCTGTGGACAAGGGGGCAAACAAAAAGAAATCAATACCATATCACATCAGATTAACTTCCATGACATGATCCTCAGATGCTGCAGTTTCAGATGTCACAAAGGTCCTCGTCTTTTGTTTCACGTTTGACTCCAGTGATGTTGAAGGACGGCCGCATTCAGACACCAGCACACACATATACATATCCACAGCTGGTGAGCTGAATAACTAAATTGTTAATGTTTACCTCACCTTGCACCTCTCCTGATTTCACTTTTTTAAGACTCCTCTTTTTCCCTTATAATTGACTTCACAGGGGGGTTCACTGTGCTCACTGAGTTAGAAAATCATATTTGGATACACAGCTAGCGAACTAATCCCATCCATGCAGAATTCCGGACTGGGCTGGTAACAGCTGCAAGGCATCCTCAAACAGTGGTGCTTCATCTCCCTATTGGCAAAACTCAGATTAGTCTCTGCAAGACTTTTTTTTTCTCACTTTTCAGCTTATCTTTCACTACCTTCATTTGCTTTCCAAACCCAGCTGTAGAGCACTGGAGGATGTTGGGCCATGTGCTGCTTTGTCAGCTCGGGGTCAAACAGAGATGACCTTTTATCTGGCTCCGCATAGACAGGAGCAATTACTTTCAGATCTGAGCATGATACTTATGTAAGTAACCTTTTTGGGAGAGCTGGCAAAAACAAAACATGTACATTAATCTGATTGACTCCATTTGCTCAGTGCACGTCTGTCATGTTCAGTTCACCTGGTCCTGATATTTCAGAGTGTGGAGTCATGACGGTAATTTGTTGTGATTGATTGCGAGACATGTATCCATGACAGCACTATATGTCACCTTCATCACATCTGTAAGTGTGTGAGTTAGTGGCTTGTCATAATACAACACTACCAACAAAGACTGTGCATTTTCTGTTTGAGAAGTTCATAACACATAGACGGACTTTAATGATTTTCCTGTACTGTGAATGAGGGACATATTGGACAAATAAAGTTTTGTCTTACTGACACTCAAAATATCATTATGTATTGCGATTGATGATATTATGTCATGTAGATCAGTCACGTTAAACTACCAGTATCATGTAGAGTTGGCTTTAACATTTTAACAACAAAACAGAAAAAAAAAACCCAATTCGCCCAATTGTGACAACAAGACACATTAATTTATGACTGTCATTGTGTAATTATTGCACTAAGGCTGCTCTTTATGTTATTTTCTACAAACGCAATCCTGCTATCAAGATTCTGTTTTATTCTCATTTTCAACACATTAATAAACATTAAAAACTTACAGCACCACACAACACAAAAGGAGTTGTACAGCTGTTCAGTTCTTTGCTGTGACTGATTCATTGTCTCCCATTATGTGGTCTGATATTCAGTAAACAGAGAGGAATTAATTAATTATGTCATTATTAATGCTCCTCCTTGGTCCTGTGATAGTAGTTTTAGAAAACCAGCTGCCTGCTCCATGTTACACAGGCCTTCATATTGTTTTAACCACCTTGAAAAACAAGTTTACTTGTGGTTTTTCAGGGCGTTCCCAATCCCAACTGGTCAAATACGGCAGCTTGATCAGTGGCCCTACATATAAAACAGAAGCTCTTGGTGGCTTTAGTAATCATGACGAGAGCAAAGGAGGAAGTCGGGTGATGTAAGAGTCTGTGTATGGAGGTGTTTAGGGTGAATGGATGGGTCAAACAAACACAGAACTTGCACCCAGAAGACCACTGTTTATGTCCCATGTTAAGCCATGTTGATTTGTGTAATGGACTTGAGGCACACACGTTAATATAAGTTAAAATATGTACATAAATTGAATAAGAAATGCACTTTTGGGGCCTGAACCTAACCAGACCTTTATTTTGAAAAGACACTGTATGTATGTAATGAGCAAAACTGACATGAGGGATCATGTAAAGCGTCATATGTTGACAAAGCTGTCATAAATGACAAACTGGGAGTGATATTGTGTTTTCAATTTTGAAAAATTATTCTTGTAATTGTTAAGAGAACTGAGGGTCCACAGTCACACCAACACTGACATCTGTCTTATGACTAAACACACTATGGATCAGGGATTTTAGTGACGATGCACAAATGCTTCACCTCATGCAACACAAGTGCTGATTTTGGCCTGTCCCTGCCTCCTCAGCTCAGGTTGTAATCACAAAGCACCCATAGGTGTCCACATCCCATTGTTCCCATAATCAGCACTTAGGCTGTCGGTAAGCACTCTACGCTAATTTAATACTGGAGGTAATGAGTTCATTTGCAAAGATCTGCATATTTTGAGGAGAGGTACAATGCAAAACGCCAGGAGTGATGGAAAAGCTGATTCCCCATGGTGTTTTATTGGCTTCTCTCCCCGCTCCCATAACTGATTCCTGTTTCTTCTCTGTAATCATAATGACAATGGGAGCCTGCTCAATTCTGCTGCAAATGAATCAAGTGTAAACATCATTAGATATGATATGAATTGCATTAATTTACAAAATGAAGTTTGGTATGCTCCACTAGATCAACTCATTGGCACTGAGCTGAATCCAGATACGGATATTATAGGGAAATAAACTGTTAACCCAACATAATTTTGGATTTCATTTTTCATGTGTCTTTGCATATTGCAGCAGTCGTACATTCTAAAGTGGTGATTTTGTCTGCTTCATTCTGAGTGAAATCTCATATTCATTAGTTTTGCAGTTATAGCTCAGACTGCTTCACCATCTAATGACAGAACACCCCAGATTTTTCTTTGTTCTCTGGCGCAGGGCCCTGCGGTCCCCACAAAATGCATGAAAGTCAATTTTAGATTCTGACAAAGATCACTGAGAGACAGACAGACAAACTAAGAGGGGCAAAAACATTCAGTTTTGTATACCTTAAGCAATGGAATCAAAAAGTGCCTTAAACATAGAACCATACTTTGACTTAAATCAGACGAGTACATTTCCACTGAACAATAGCCTCTATATTAACCTCTGATGAGTTTGGCTTCAGTCCTATCCGACCCTGGCCTATCTTTCATAGCATTTAATTGGATTTTTTTTTAAAACAAATTTTAATGAAAAACTGCTGTCATAGCAATGTTTTTGCATGTTTCAGCTGATTCACACAACTACAAATCACTTATAATGTACAGAGCAGTAAACCATTTTTGAAACCATACTATTGTGTTTTAGACATTTTGTCCACTATTCCAGGCGTCCCTGGATTTCCAAACATTTTCATATGACATGAATTTCTATTAATTCACTCCTGAAACAAATTGTGTAATCCATCACGGTGAGTATTAAGTCTGCTTTTTTTTGTAGAAGCTACATTATTAAGGAAGTTTAATTGCAGCAAACTGATTTTCACGCTGAGCAGAAACTACTGTAAACCAATGGCTGCTTTGCACTAAAGGAAAAATACCTCACTAAGCAATTTATGCCTCTGAAAATGGTTATGAAGAAGCTAAAACTTGCAAATCACTAGTGTGGTCATTTAGGGCCAAACTGCATTTGAAGACCCCTCACTTTCTGTATAAGGAAGTATAAACAGTAATGATAACATAGCTCCTGCACACTCGCAGCTGTCCTGCATTATAGAGAGGAGGGGGTCTAGCTCGTGTTAGCCATCTTTTTTTCATAGCTAGAGATGTGGTGATGGAAAAAGACCAGACTGTAAAAACTCACAGCAAGGAGTAGTCCTTTGACCTCAGCACTCCATATGTTACAGAGTGTCATGATTCAAATCATGGAGTAACGGGGAGTAACGATAACATATGCAGAGCTGAAATCACAGATGGTACAAAACAACAGGTAACATCTTCGGCCCACCAGCTGATTAGACAGCTGAAAGGGAAGTGATATCAAACTGTTTTTATTCCAAACCCATACAGATATTACACTGATCAAATTAAAGTACCAATATTGTCAGTGGTGCCAAAAATGCATGGCCTAAGGAGAAAACTAATGTAGGGGGCACTGTCTATTCATAAAAATAAATTAAGTTTTTATTGCTTCATTGTGGTAATTACAAGTCTGATCATTAAAATACACAAATCAACACAAATTGCACAATTTAATAATTAGATATATAAATTAAACCCATAGCAACAATAAATTTCTGTTTAACTTTGAAAGACGCTGTTGTATATTTGGATGGCTCTAAAGTGCATCTTAAAAAGAGGTTTTCTGTACAACATCTCTTCCTCTCATATTGTTACAAATAAAAGAATATATTTTTGGTATTTTTTCACCACCTTTGTTGTTGTTGAAGAGTAGAAAAGCTTGTCATCCATGTGCTGTGCCTTTTTGAAGGAAAGTGCTTTTGAAAGGATGCATCAAGCCAGCCAGTATCAACCCCCCTACAGCACCTAAACAGAGCTTCTCTCAATCCTCGTCACAGAGACGACGGCTGCTGAATACTGAGCAGAGGAGACAGGAGCTGCCCCTCAACCTGAAACACACAATTATTCTCTCACCCGCTCGCACACAAAGACAGACATACATGCATATACATACACACACGCAATTAACTACACTATGTGAAGCAGCACACACCTACGCAGGGATTTTAGCTCCCAGAACACTAACAGCATCAGACGCACGACCACACACTCCCTTTCAGCAGGAAAAATGGACCATCTGTGAGCTCTTCAGGCCACCAGCCAGTGACATTGTTTAGGACTCATTTTAACGGCAGTCGTGAACTGCATTTTGAATCTTTGTTCAGCCATCTCTAGCATTTGGTCTTTGAAAAGCCTTTTTTGTTCTTGTTGTTCCACAAACATCTGTGTGTAGCTGTGAAGAAGAGACACTTTATAGAACCAAGCCGCCTTAATTTCTCAGTTACAGTATAATGTTAACTACAGTTATCTTTGAGCAAATTTACGGAGGTGGTAAAAATGTACTCATCATGCTAATGAGATGTTATTCATTGACTGTATATTACAAGGTTTAATATTGAGTTCAAAGAAAATGCAGTCCTCTGATGTCACCAAATTGTTCAGGTTGAAAGAATATTTTATAGCGAGTCAACGTTCTCTCCTTAATTATATAAAGTAGGGATCTCCCAAGTGAGTTTGTTTTACCCTGGTCCCCATCCCAGTCCTTTGCCAGTGCAGAGTCCGATCCTATACAATCAGTAACTTTTATGTGAAGAACTTTGTATCATGTTTGCTGAAACTGTCACTATATTCAGAAGAACTGTGTGAGACAGATAGTCTGTGAAAAAAGTCATGTCCCTCCTCCTCTTCCTACTGTTTCTAATGGCATTTGCTAGAATCAGACAGCAGCGCACTGACAACAACCAATCAGAGCATATCAATCAGAGGATACAGATGAAATGGAGCAGTACTGCTGGAGATTGTGGGAGCAGTGTAGCGTAGTTCAAGCAAGATACGACTGCAGGCAACGACGAAGAACTTTAAATAATGGCCGGTGGAACGCATTGGTAATATAGTGAAGAAAAATCTGGATGTAACGTTATATGGCCGCACAGACCACCCCTGTCTGCAGCTCTGCATCTATTTAAAGGTACAATATTACGACCTCCTCTGTCGTCACCTTGGTTATTGTTGTGTGAAACTTTTGACTCTGCGCTTTAGTGCCATCTGTTGGCTGGATCTGTGACATAAAGGATGCATGGAAGTATGAGGGCAGTGACATTTACAACGTTTGAAAGTATCTATTTTCGTACATAAAGGGAGTATGAATGAGCTTTAATGATAAGGGGAAGATTAGATTATAACTGTGTTGGTGCTGTTGGTAGTCAGTAGGCTAGCAGGCTAAGAGGCTCTGGAACCCGCAGGAACCAAAAACTACATGTTTTTATTGTTTTTGTCCATTTTTAGATCTATTATTTTATCTTGAACACTGATGTTCTTTGTTAAGTGATATTCAAAGTAAAATTAATGATAGTTTTGATTAGAAAATCAAAAATAAAACTAAGCTAACACACAAATATATAATTGTTATTCTCCTCCTCCTCCTTTGCCTGCCTTAAATAATATTCATCTCTTCAAATAACACTATCCTGATGAAGTATTTTCAGGTTCCTTAGCTTTTCTTTGCTTTTTATTTATGGTGCCTTTGTTACAGGCTTAATAGTCTGACTCACTGGATGTAGACTGAAGCTATAAACCTGCCACTGGCTGGTTGTTTAGGCTGGCATTCTCTCCCCTTCCGCTATCTGCGTGTTACCTTTTTCCTAAATCAAGTACTCTCATGTCTGATGTTCTTTGTTTCTTCTGTTTTTTGACGTGGCTAATCAGGGTTGCTTTGCCTCATCATACGAAACGTCTCCAGTTGATTACGACCCTTTTTGGACCATCCCAACACTGTGCCGGATCACCGAACCTTCTGTTGTCGCTGTCAAAGGAGCTGCTCTCCTTTTGGAGAGTTTGCCTTGGTTAGCATGTTAACACACCCGCAGCGCTAACACCCAACACTGAACCATTAAACAGTCCCAATGCACTCAAACCAACACCAAAATGGTTCAACACGTTTGTTAAACCTGTTAATATCAATTAGGTTACATCAGCAGTGTGATGCTAACAGTTAACCCTGTCACTGTGTGTTTGCCCCTGACACTATTTTGCAAAGGCGCCGTTTCTGCATCCTGGGCTCAGCAATGCCCACCATGATTGTGATTGGTTTATAGAAACAAAAACAAGCCAGAGCTTCTTTTCTCCTCTGTAGCAGAATGGTAATATGGTGAATCCAGACCTTTCTCAAGGGCTGACAGCGCTGTGGGGATAGGTCTGGCTGCTCGAGACTGTAGGGTTATATACATTAGGTTTAATACAGAAACAATGACAGGATGAGATTCTCAACAGATAACCTACATATTCATGAAATTTACAGGAAATGTCACTGCTTAAAGGAACAGTCCACCCCAAAATCAAAACCACATATTTGTCTTCTTGCCTGTCTAGATTGTTTTGGTGTGAGCTGCCAGGTGTTGAAGATACCGGCCATAGAGATGTCTGCCTTCTCTCCAATATAATGGAACTAGATGGTACTCCGCTTGTGGTGCACCAAAAAATACCCAAACATTTGAAAACTGCAGCAGTGTCTCTCTCCAGAAATAATGACCCAGTGACTCAAGATAATTAACCAGACCTTGTTGTGAGCAGTGTCATGGAGGAACTACTTTCCTTCTACCGAACTACACCTGCCAACTGTATCACCTTGCAGGAGGAAGTACAAGTTAGATGTCTTGGATGTCAGAGAATTTTAATTTTAATGTTTTGATGGATTAGAACAAAATTAGATTGGAGGGGTTAATGTTAGTTGATATTTATATATGTAATGTCCTGTCTTTGTAATATTTGTCTCGTTTTTCTGACAATGACAAACACATTATTGTAGACATAGTAGCAGCCTGTTACGTGTCATTTTGATGAATACTCTTTACCTCCTGTAATCAGTTTGGAGGTCTTTTATAGCGAGTTTTCTTTTTGAAGGTTAGGCTCGGGCACACAATCCGCTTCCATCTATAACACAAACACAGCCTTCTCCACCATCAGTGGAAGGCGATCGATGATATCACACAATCAGATTCAGACCAACATAAAAGCATTTTTCTCTTTTGCCTATAAACCTGCCTGACATCCCTGTTCCCTGCTTGTCTCACTCAGAAGGAACGTGTATCTTAATTCCCATCAAAGCCCACAAACCTGTTTGTGTCTGAGATTAGCCCTGAGTCTCTACTATGGAGCCAGGGTCCGTTTGGTGGTGTGGTGTGCCCAAAAAATGTCTGTTTGCCATCGCTGTCTGGATCTGCCTCATGCTGACTGTAGACATGTGAAAGCGGGAGGATATGAGCAAGAGCTTAGCGTGAATCGAACTAGAGATTAGAGAAACTGGGAGAGTTGGAATGAGGATACAGGATATTCCAGTAACACGCTCCCCACCTCTAACCTCCCCACCCTTGTCAGACAGAATGGAAAACTTATCCGTATGTTTCAACAAACTGTGTTTACCAGGCTGCATCTGTGTATTTTATTTCTTAGCCGGCGGTACAGGCAGTGCCGGCTGCGGCAAGGACAGCAGAGGCATTGATATCCATTCACTGGGGGCCTGTTTGCAGCCTGACATGAGTTACTCGTGTCAGTGGGGTGATAATAATTGCAGACAGTCTTTCGGATAGGAAGATAATGAGGGTCTGAGGAAAGGAAAATATGAAGAGGTGAAGTAAAAACTAGGGAAAACATTTCACTTTAGGGATCTAAAGCTCCATGTTGATATTTTAAAGCTATTTTTTCATTAGTCTTTAGTGTTTATAAACTTATGGCTTCTTTCTTTTTCTTTAATGGAGTGAAAACCCAATATTAACTAAAAAAAAAGGGTGCTTTAAAGTCAGTATTAGGAGCTGAATAGCACTGGTTTCCATTAGCTGGTTCCATTTTTGCATCAAGTTCCAGGTTAGCATTTAGATTCGCTAAGCTCAGAGGCTAGCACATTTATTGTCAAATCTCTTATCACCCCTTACATTTATTCTTACCAGCAAATAGCACGGTACTATAAGACAAACATTGCTTTGCATTGCGGAGATTATCGGCTCCAAATAATTAACGTAAATTGCATGATCAAGTTGACTAAAGGCCATATTGAAACTTAGCAACTTGCTTTTAAGCATAAAAAGGTTCTTTGCAAGTAACACAACTCTGTGATTGTGAAATCTTTACAGCTAGATTACGAGTCGTTAGTGTAACAGTTATCTCGCGTCAGTTTCAGTAGCTAGATCAATTAGTTTTTGCCTTTTAACATGAGTTCAGTTTTTGGAGGAAGTAGCTAATAAAAAAATGTGTACAAAAGTGATTCGGCTACGCTCTAGTTAGTTATTAAAAGCTATATGTTATGAAAGAGATTTAAAAGGATTCAGAATCGACACTTGGACTCAATGATGACCAGTTGATAATGATTAAACTAGGGCTGGGTAATATATTGACATTATATCGATATATAATATGAGACTAGATATGGTATTTTGGTTTTAAAGGCTGCATTACCATAAAGTGATATACTACCCATCCTGTTCTGTTCTGTTCTAGTTTCTGCCTTTACCCACTTAGATGTTATATCCTAAATACTAATAATTATTTATCAAAGATCTTATTGTGTAAATATCAGGGGGGCATGATATTTCCCCACTGGAAATTTCCCCACTGTGGGACTAATAAAGGATATCTTATCTTATCTTATCTTATTGGATTTTTTGCCAATGATGTGCAGAGATACCACAACTTATTTGGCCAATAACCGATACCTAAAACGATATATCCACTTTATTCCCCACCACATTGTAGTGATCATCAAGTCTCCTCTGAAGTGGAATTTACATCATATTATACATGCATACTCTCATCGTGACGGTCCAACAACTGATAGAGACACGAAATAGAATGCTGTTTGATGTATGTAATATTCATTTACTGTGCAAAATAAGAAAAAGCATTAGGCCTGATTATGATAGTTCATTTTAGAGCCAATATTTGCAGATATTATCCTGCATCTCTGGTAAATATTTCATTTAAGCACCAATAGTCAACCTGACATCATCATGGCAATATCAATATTGAGGTATTTGGTTAAAAATATCATGATATTTGATTCTCTATATCAAGCCAGAAACACACCACAGACATATCATCATCTCACAAAGTTGTAAAGCCAAAGGTGTTGGCAAAAAAAAAGGCTATTTACACATCCAGCAACAGGTCCACAACAGCATTTATTTGTTACACGTTTACTCCACTTTTAGCTCTTAACTGGTCTCCAGCTCCTGAGAAACATATGTTGCTCCTAAGCTGCTAAATGCTCCACTATGCTGACCAACTAGAGCCTAACTTTGTTTATCTTGAAGGAAGTGTCCTTCACTAACACTTTGGGGATTCAGCTGGTTCGGACTAACACTTGGCGTCAAACTTGTGACCTTTTAGTTATACAACTGTCTATATAATCCCTCGGGTTTAGGCAGACAGTTGCCCCTGCACAGAGCCGTCTGTCTCCTATCCTCCAGCTGCTCAGTATTATCCATTTTCCAGATAGTTTAAACAGCGAAGGAAGAGGAGGGTTGAGAATAAACAGATTAGCACAGTGAACATAATTCTGTGTTTTCCCAAGACTTGCGTCTGTTCTTTGTCTTGGTTTGACCCACCCTGGTGGGATGAGCTCATAGCTCATCTTGTGTCACTCAGTTAGTCGTCCGCTCCCTCTTTGCTGTAATTATCCTTTATGTATAATTGAGATGGTGTGCTGTTTTATCGGTATGGAAAACTGCTTTTAAGAAACTTAAAAAGCAGCAGGTCATCACTTTGCGCTTGACTCATTTGGGTTGTGTCTTGTATGAGTAAAGCCTGCGGTTATAAAAACTAATTCTGCAAGTTGGTCTTCTTCTTAATTACCAGACTAACTCAAGTGCTGACTTAATTTGATCCCTGGCCTGTGATTTCCTCTCACTGTCTATCCTTAATGACTTATTTCAAATGTCTTACAGTTCTCACGCCTAGGTATTTTTTCGTCTGTTTACAGTTAGCGTGGCTTAGATACCTTCACTGATGACACTGCAGGGTAGAGGATAACCTATGGGCCATAGCCAAGTTACAGTAATGCACAGGTCTGCAAGAACTGTCTTGTTTTTCTTATGTCACCAAACAGAGTTGTTTTATTATGTAGAACTTTAAACAATCAATACATACAGTGAACTGCGGCTGTAAGAATGACCTTAAATCCAGTAAAGCCTTTTTGTCAAATATAAACAATTAAAGTGGATCCATAAAGTCATAACCCAGCAAGAGCAAATAAAAATGTCTCTACAGTGGCGTGTGCTTGGATGAGATCCTGAATAACAAAAACTTTGGTGAACGTTTCCTTGGAAATACTGTGCTGTTTGTAGTGACTCATACGAGGAAGAACACAATAGTTTCTGATCATTCCGATCCTGTCACGCAGGATCTGTTGCCCCAATGTAAGCTCTCTATTTGTGGAAGGAGCCTGAGGGCATGTTCGGTTTCTCTCCTTTGGGTGCTGTCTGCAGCCTCTACCCACAAGTGACAAGATGTAAGACTTTCTGCACAACAGTGGGCATAAATGACACAGGCCTGGTATATGTTATTGGAACATCTCTCTACTTTCAGTATCTTTCTCTATCTCTCTTTTCCTCAGTGTCCTCCCTGCCACCACTGTGTGTGTTTGTTATTTGTCTGCACTGTGTGTGCAGACTCTGCAGAGAGAGACTTTTTTTTGCCGAGCCCCATTCTCCCCTAAGATAAGATCATCTCGATAAGAGATCAAGATAGCATTCAGCTACAAAAACCCCATTTCCTTACACCTCTGGGGACATTAAACCATTTCCTTTTGCCCCCCCAAAAAAGCAAACAAACAAACAAGCAACCCAAGAATTCACATGAGCACGGCCCCGCATTACAGCACCTTTTCCACCTCATTGGCTGGCCTTTCCAGATGCTATCAATGAGCAGGTGATTTTGGTGCAGCCCATAAGTTCTGCATTGCAGAGGCTTAGTCTGAATCACTAAATACAGATTGTGGTGTAGGTATCTTCACATTGCATTTAGATTATCTGCACAGCAGCGACCCTGACTGCTGTAAGCAGAAAGTACTATAAATATAATTCATTCTGCTTTCTAGAGATTAAAAAAAAAAACAGATTTTTTATTAGTGTCATATTGGATTGTACTAAATGTGTCTTCCTGTATGAATGATGCTTGTTATTTTTTTTTTCTATCAGACCAACAGATGATTATGATTGAACACACACACACACACGTACAGATTAGTATATCTGTGTGTGTTCTGCATACTCCTCTCGTAAAAGTTTCCTTTGGGACCATGCAGTGATTAATTAATAAAGCTTATCTTAGGGGAAAACTGAATAACTTATCTCAGTCCATGGCTGTCTGACTGAATCTTTTAGCATTTTTATTAGACAGCACAGAAGAAAAATCCCATTCCCATCCTCTGGTGGACGGGACTATGACAAACCTAAGATATATAAAGAAATGACACTTGTGCACACATACAGCTGTAAGCTTCAGTAAAAATCTTTTTCTGCTAATAACCCCAATTTGTACCATGTCATCATTAAATCTGTACACCTATCTACACCTTACCTATTAAAGCTATAGCTGGTAACTTATGAAAATACCTCTGTGTCATATTTGCTGAAACCATTCACTATATCCTGGTAAAAATACAAAAGACAATCTATCAGAAACAATCATGTCCCTCCTCGTCTTCCTCCTGCTTCTAATGGCATTTGCTAGAATCTACCACGGTGCACTGAAAACAACTAATCAGAGCAGAGGAGTCTCTAAAGCCCCGTGCTCACCGCAACAAAAACCCCACTAACACCCGCTAACACCTGGCTTTTTAATGCAGTGGTAAAGGTTTTGATCGGCATTCACACCTGGGTCAAATGACTCTGCAGTAGACACGGGTATTTATCGCCTCCAGCTCCAGTTGGCATTGATGGGAACACAACGCCCGGGTGAACACGCTAATTTTAGCGAGATGCAATGACATGCCATCACAACATACCGTCGGTCTTCACCCAAGCAGCGCTCAAACATCAATCCAAATTAGTCTGCACCGAGTTTGAAAGAGAGACTGAATAAGTAAGAGATGTACAAAAAGAAGTACGCACCATAAAGTATTCATAGTTGGAAATAAGTCATTCTACGCCCCTCTTTACTGTTTACCTGTTTTCCAGCCTGTCCGTGATGTCAAACATGACACATCAAAAAAAAAAAAAAAAAAAATCCCACACACAGGAAATGGCAATGGGAGCGTAGTCTACAGTCAATTTTTATTGGGTTTACTAATGTGTAAAAAAGCCACGTACATGCGCTAATTTTGGTGGAAAAGGTGTATAATACCGTTTTTACAAACACAATAGCCCAGCTCGGCAGGTACTTGTGTCTCCATTACAACAGGGCTAACTGATAACGTCTTGTCTTGAGCTGATTATGTTTAAAATCAGCGGGCTGATCCACAGCTTAAGTCCCCTGATTTCTTGCTCTTTTCTCTGTTTTTCTATCACACAACGCAGCAGGTAAAAGAAGTTTACCTGTATTACTCAACTGTTTATATTGAAGAAAAGCTGCTAACAAAGTCCTGCTAATTTGTAATAAAAAAACATTTAATTTCCGACAGATTCTTCATAATAAAAGTCTCCTATTAATTTGTAATTTAAAAGCTTTTATTGAGGCAGCAAAATAAGGAAATGTTGGGTTTTTGTCAGCAGTGAGCAGTATTATTAAAATCTATGGTAGTACCTTAAAACAATTCCTATGTGGCGGAGAGCGAACATGAAAGAGTAAAATAAAGCAGATTTCTAAAGTGAAAACAAGACACAGGAGAGAAACTAAACTCCAAACCAAAGAGATTCAGTTAGAGGCTACAAAAGTACTGAGAGCTAAACAGACTTTTAAAAACACCTTTCTCTCTGGTGTCCTGCACAGACAGACGTGAGTTGAGTCTTGCAAAACGCACGCTTGTCCATCTCTGGTGCAGCACGTTGTGGCGCAGCATGGTGCAGCTCAGCATGTAAAACTGACGAAGGAAATTGGCCCAGCATGGTTTGACTCAGCGCGGTTTAAAGTGCTAATGGAAAAACTGTGTAATGCAGCTGTCAGTTATGTCAATCACTACTCATGAACTGTAGTCAAATTTTCAAGCTAGGCAGCGCTGATCGAATATAAATCAAGATTCTGTTGCTGCATTGCCTATTTTTCACCTCAGATGTTTCCACAAACATATTTTAGTGTACTGTTTAGCTGTAAAATGAGAAAATTTGTAATCTGACCACCATGTTGGAAATAGTTATCCAAGGTACCAGGCTCTATCCACCAACAGGATCGTCTTTCTCATTTTACAGCTAAACAGTACACTAAAATATGTTTCTGAAACATCTGAGGTGAGAAATAGGCAATGCAGTAACAGAATCTTGATTCATATTTTAACAGCGCTGCCTAGTTTGACAGTCTGACCGCAGTTCACAAGCAGTGATTGACAGCTGTGATAGACTCCTAGGCTCTGATTGGTTGTTTTTGTTTACATGGGGTAATGCCATCAGAAACATTACAACGTAATAGAGTAGGCAGAGGAGTATGATTTTTTTTTCACCACAGATTATCTGTCTCATTTAGTGCTGCATTCACTCCAGCTTTAATGTTGTGCTTATCATTTACACAGAGAAAACAACAGAGTGAAAAAAACAAACAAACAAAATACATCTACTTTGTAAATTATACTAGTGATACTACTCGTGATTGTGCAGCTGGAGTAAGAAAACACAATGGCTGTTTTTTGAGACAGAAATGATCTGACTTTAAATCATCAGATAAGCAAACACTGACGAAAGTTGTAGCCGTGAAAGATGTTTACATTTCCTGTGGTTTTTTAGTCTTTTTTTCACCACCACAGCTGACTGCTGTTTCTATTGTTGCCAGGCAACCAATACTGTCCCAGTGAATACTTGTGAGTCTTGACTGTTATTGCTTAGCAACAAATTTCCGCCCCAGTAAGTAAAAAATTAAATCAGCGAGGCTTAAAAACTACTGTATACAAACCTCTGCAACTTTTTTGCATGACTTAAGTTGAATCCTGTGACTTGGCTGCAAAAGGCCTGCCGCAATGAAGAATGGTCGCCGAGCACTGATCCCACTCCCCACTGTCTCTATTCATATGCTAATCCAAACCCCCAGCACACCCACTAATTACTGATCCTCAGTCAGACTGTGGGTCCTGATTCACTCCACTGACCAGCAGACACATTCAGGACCCCAAGGGAGCGACTTGAGCGATGGGTCATTTATGGGATGTATACACAGACATGAATCAAGTTTACAACTTAGGTTCACATGTTTGATGCTTAACTTCTAAACGAGTGACCACTTTTGGATTTTGAGTCACTGGAACTAAGGATGTAAATCTGAAGCAGACCCATCCTATAGGCACGTTCTCCATTGTGAAGCAGCTGTTCCATATGGCTTTCAGAGTAAAGCCAATTATGACAAAATAACCAGGGGCAACAGCAGTCTCCTAAATGCTCTATTCTGTTTTTTCTAATCTGGTTTTAGTTGGTATGGAGACTGCGGAGGATAAGAACACAAGTTCCACATGCTTAGCTACAGTTAAAGAAACTGAAATCAGATTTGGTCCAGCTCCCCAACACTAGCCCCTTTTACATTGCCTGTTCAAGAGGGTAATGTTGCACTGTTATTCCACCTCATCGTTCTGTATTAAAGGTATGATCGCGCAATTGGAGTTATCCTGCCTTTAGGCCAGCAGCGAAAAGTTGTAACAGCGCCGAATCGACGTCTTTGTAAGAAGGACAGCCAACAGGAATGGACGAGTATGATGTTTTGACGATGTGTTATGCGTGCAACCCACCGCCAGAAGTTTTAAAATGCAGCTAGCAGCAGTTGGCAGCTAAATCAACAAAGAACAGCGGCTGAAATTGTCCACAAATTGGGGAGACAGTAAGGCCCTGGAGCTTCTACCCTCCGAGCAGAGGACGAGATCAACCACCATATAACAGGGATGTTAAATGATCATTATTGCCATGTTATGCCATTGTTATCATTTATAAAGCACTGCTGATTACATGTCACGCCCATCTAGCCTCTTTTGCTTACGGAACGCCTGCATGCTATCCAGACTCACATGCTGGGGTGGCATGATGGCTGTGTTGTTTGGTTCTGTATAAAGAACCAAAGCCGGTGTAACAAAATAATTAGTTGTGGCCCTATTGCTGGACTTCTTTGTCTAAAGGGCTACTGTCTGTCTCTGAAAATGTGTTCTTTCTAAAACCAGCCTAGCATCTCTTCGCACAATACAACACCAGCCTAAACAAAAAGTGAAGTATCAGGTAAATATAAACCTTTTTTAGGAAAAACTCATGTAGTTTGATGCTCATATAGATTTTTTCGACATTATTACTAATGTCTTTTCTTCAATAAACCTTACCTACACATATGAAAGATCACCTATCAGCCTACATTAGTCTCATGTTTTACCTCTAAGGCCCACATTTCAGTGCCTTTATTCATCGTCTGTGATGCAAAACATCAGATTTCATCCTGGTCAAAGTCCAGCTATAAAATCCTAGTGCACAGCAGAGCATCTCTCCTGCCGAGCTGCTGACAGCGCCTTCAGCCGAGGAGTCAATCACACTGGAATGCAGTACAGGAGGTTTTACCAGAGTCTGGTTCAAAAGTAGTTTAGTGGACTTCACTGACAGTCATTTCACCGAAGCTGAGAACATCGGAGCAACCAGCAGACTTGAATCGTGCTGCCCTGCCTCATGCTGTCCAGCGTCACGCTGCTGTCTCTTTCCATTCCCTTCTCTACCTCCACCACTGTCAGTTTCGAGGGGAGGTCATTTTGAGAGAAGTTTTTAAAGTTTATAGCCTGCAATGCTGTTGCCCCTGCATTGCTCTATGGACAATGACGCAGCTAAAAAAAGGTTTAGGGGGCGGCCCTCAACAAATGTGTATAAAAACATGAAATATAATGCAGGTTTATTAACAGGATACGTCCTCCTGAGACAAGACAAACAGTGTAAGGGTAGGATATACAATATAAAGATAAATAAAAACAAATTCACTTACTCACTGAGATACCACGGCATCTTGATTACTCTGAGGGGTCTAATAGACTTTTATGACACCTGACAAGAGATGAATTTCATTAATGAACATCAAGTGACTTTGGAATT
The DNA here is from genome assembly GCA_019142605.1 of Cephalopholis sonnerati. Taxonomy (NCBI): domain Eukaryota; kingdom Metazoa; phylum Chordata; class Actinopteri; order Perciformes; family Serranidae; genus Cephalopholis; species Cephalopholis sonnerati. Next base: position 25,634,995 of record JAGQAX010000011.1, read on the forward strand.
ATTAGTCCCCCAGTGTACGTGTCTGTGTTTGTGTGTGTGAATGAGCATACAGTGTGTGTCTGTGTCTGTGCCTGCCGTCCCCTGTGACTAATGTATCATATGCAGCAGCAGGGTCGTCTATAAATAACAACATGATGTTCATTTACTGAGCGGGAGGGGTGACTTGTGTCTGGGCAGATGGATGAACGTGTGTGTGTGTGTTTGCTGTTCCCCATCCCCTTGCTTGCTTGCTTGCTTGCTTGCTAGCGGACGGTCAGTAAGCTTTTATTTGAGACAACAGTGTGGACTTCAATATTAAGCCCCCACACAGACTCACAGAATGCCTGAGGCAACACAACAGCAACATACACAGCAGTTGCTCGCTGCCCAGGCTCGTGCAGCGCGGTGGCCGATCTGTGCTTCCCACATGCAGGATGGGTTGGGGTCTAACTTCACATAACCCTGGGAAACAATAACCGCACAGCTGTACTGCAGAGTGAGTGGGCATGCTTTGACAGCTGAATGTCAGATTATAGCTGAGAAATGCAGGATTGAGTCGGGGTGTTGGGTGGGAACCGGGGCAGTTTCCTCAGCCCTGGAGCTCGAAGACAACTATACAGCACAGATAATTATAAGTGCTTATTTTTTACAACCAACAATTAGAGTCTACACTGTCAAAACGTCTTTCCTGGGCTGAGAGATTGGATATTGAGAGCATATGAACAGAATCAACTACCCCGTGCCCTGCGTGTGGATCTTTTAAACAATTAATCTCTGTGGTTTGTGGAGGGGAAGAGTTTCAGTTTTGGGACCCTTGTTGTTGAAAACTGACTTGGTGTCATGTCTTAAACGTGCATGAATTGATTTTTTTGGCCGCTTGGGGGCAGCACAATAAGCTTTAAACATTAACATGTTTTATTATTTACATTACAGTTGCCTAATCAGTTCCTCTGGGATGTCGCAATGTTGCAATTGTAACAATTAATGCAAAATTAGCCAATCCCTGTGAATTCTGCACAACCTTGTCACCAAAACTTTACTGCAAATTTGACTTTTTAAAATGGGTAAAATCTCCGGAGCTCTGTGGCTGGGACAGACTCACACACAACAGCAACAGGGCTGACCGTTAGCTTCACACAGCGAATGTTACCCAACAGTTATTAGTGTGTTTAACGACGGAGCTGAGCATTTTTGGTGTTGGTGTGAGATTAATGGCTTGGTGTCGGATGTTAACTGCTGCTGCGGGGCTTCATTCCAAGTGGCAAAATATAACGAGTAGGGCTGAAAGCATGTTGTGCTGCGTTAGCTCATACTTACAAGGCAGAGAGAGCAGGAGAAGAGCCGCATACGGAGACAGTCCTTTAGGACTGTGTCGAACGGCATTAGCAGGTGATCCTATGCAATCAGCTGTTGATGTTGCTGTTCACCCTCATGACAGTTAACAACATGTTTTACAGCACGCAGCATGCCGTAACAACGGTACTGCTGAAGCCAGTTCATATGAATATTTGAAGACTTTTATGAAGAAATCAGTAAGTCACAGATTCCAATGGAAAAAAAAATCTTACGTTTATTTGACATGTGTGCCTGTTGGGTTGGAAAACAAGTCAGAACATCAGCCACATCTGCAACAAATTTGAGACGACCTGTCAGTTGAAGCTTCAGACCAGTCTCTTGTAATATCTGCCAATAAATGATGATCACAAGATTTTATTTTAAAAAGTGGAGGACAGGGAGGTAAACTAGTTTATTGTTGAGACTGTGAACTCAGTTTAAAAATTCAAATTGTGAGCTATGAACATGAACCAGTTCATTTCAGTCTGTGTGAGCTAAACTTTGAGCTAGCTTTTGTGAAGTGTGAACATGCACAACAGTTGTAGCAAATATAAGTTGTAAATTTACTCTCCTTTTAGCTCAGTTTTGGTCTCCACCAACCCCTGACAGAAATATTTAGTTATTTCAATTCGGTTGCATTCGATTCAATTCAGTGTTTTTTATAAAGCCCAATATCACAAATTACAATTCTATTGTGATTTTGTGATTATTGTGGGTATTTATATTTAGCTGCTAAATGCTTCACTTTCTTCAGCAGCTACTTCCTAACTTTTCCTGCTGTTGGTTGTTGCAGGTCAGGTAGCGTTCAGTGAGTTTATCAGAGGATTTTCACTAAAAACAGCTGCCTGCTGGCAAAAAGGTTGATAAAAGCACTGAGACTGAACCCAAACACTAAACTTGGGTGGTGCACAAAACAAAACAATGAGATGAAAGAGGTCAAACACTCTTCAGAGTTTAGGAGAACTGCAGTGTAGCATTAAATATTCATGACTAAATAAGCAACAAATAAAGTCAATGTTAGGAAAAATGCACCATTAGTTATTATTTAATGGAAGTTTAAACTCTGTCTCTTTAGTTAGGACTGTGTGGGTGTAACTGGATCAGATTTGATAGGCGCTGTAGTAACAAGAGCAAACTGTCGTCAGATTCTCACTCATATTCTCATATTGTTAGATTCTGACTGGTGCTGGATTTGGTGATTTTTTTTTCGTTCTTTCTCCAACAGAGCTCTGCCCTCTCGAAACAAGTGAGAAGAGCTCAGACAAAACACAAACACAGAAATCAATACAAACATGAATAAATACATAAATCTGTAACATAAAATATCCAGTATTGTCGCCACTCTGGTAGATGAGTGTGTAGATGTAGGCAGATTGTAGGCAACATATCGCCTCTTTGTTCAAATTACATACTTGTACAAAATTACTAAGATGATGCATCACAGCATTTCAAATGAATTAAAATATAGATACATTTATAGTGACAAGAAAAAAACGTCAGTTTAATCCTCTCTAAGCCCTGTTCGTATCCGATGCCTATTGACAAGCAAGTAATTCTCTGTCAGCTCTGCAGTCTCAGTATTGAGCTACTTTGGATTCATCATGAGGCTTCTCTATCCTATAAGCTTCTAGTATCCATCTGTCTCTTATTTGATTTCCGGTGAGTATTTGACATTTGGAACGTCATTGTCTTGCAATGCTTCAGCTACAATAAAAGCAACAGTTTTCCCACCCCACACGTTTCCCCCCTACGGTGCTTCGAAGAGGAGAAAGAAGCCTTAATGTTTCATTTGCTGTGAGTGATTAGCCTTATCTGTAAACAGGTGGCAGTCACTGTCTGTCTGTTGCCTTTATTTGTAGCCTTGTACTCTTCTTTAAATAAAGGACAGAGGGAAACCGGCAGAGCAAAACTCAGGAAGGGTTGGATATAATTTATACTGAATGATGCATTTGTGTTGCATTGTTGAGCACACCCCTGGAGGTGTGGCAGTCATCTGTAAGTTTAGAAAAGTGGTCTAATTCAACAGCCTGACTGGAAAAGTCTGGTCGGGAAAAATAAGCTAAATTCTCCACATCACCAAATTGAGTTGTGGTCTCAAACTACCCCTCTAAATTTCAATTTTAAAAAATAAAACTACATCTAAATTCAACTTCCCTGAACATTCTTAACACAGTTTGCACAACAAAGTCTTAAAGGGCATTAAATCAGTTAATCTAAAAATAAGGCAGTGGCACCTATATTTTGTTACTGGCTGGGATGCTTGTAGCAGAGGATCCACTGTCTGCTAGCTAGCTGTCACTGTACCCTGGACCAGTGTTTCCCCACTGGTGGATCGCAGTCCAGAAGTGGGTTGTGGGTCCATTCTGAATGGATTGTAAGTGGCTTGCAAACATGTTAAGTTTGTAAAAAACACACTTTATTTTAAAGTCCAGTGAATTTCCAGCCTAGATTTCTTATTTTGAAGTGGTGTTTCCTTCTATACAGTGAGTGAATAATGGACAGCTACTTGACAGAGACTGCAACCTAGCTCAACGACATGGCCAAATGGCAGTATGATGCTGAATGTACTGAACCGTGTGGCTCTTGAACTAATGACTAAAGAGAAATCTGGACCCTTTGGCTGGACTAGTTGGGAACCACTTACCTGGATGATATGGGAAAGTACAAATTCAACGAAAATTGGCTGTTTAACCAAGATTTCGTGGCATGGCTGACTCTTGTACAAGGCAATGAATATGCGGCTTGGCGTATTTTATGCAAACTGCTTTTCAAACTTGACACGATGGGAATCAGTGTAAGGGAACGAGAAATACAAAATTGCCAGGAAAACCCCGCCAACCACCGCCACGTATTTCTCAGTTCTGTTCTACCCTTGTCTCTGCCACAAGACAAAAAAGCCATGTTTGATGCTTCAATAATCATTTGGCCAAAATTGTCCCTTCACCATTTTTTTTCTTTAACTTTGTTTATTGTAAAATTGATCTGTATCTTTTGATAATTTAGCTGATTAATCGTGTAGCTTAGAACAAGTAGTGAAAGTTGCCCACACTGGCATCTCTGTGTTGTTTGATTTACTCGTCGACTACAGAAAAATATTTAAATTACAACAATACAGTACCAATAAAAGCAGCAAAACCTCACATTTGAGAGGCTGAAACTACAGAATGTTTATGGTTAGCTTTTTGCTAAATAGAACAACCGATCAACTAACTCAGTTAATCAACTCGTCACTCCGTTATTGTGGTTAAAGACCTGAAAATGTTAGGTTTTAATGAAAATGTATCACTTAACCACTTAACCACATGCACAAAATATACACCTGCTGTAGCTTTAGCCAGACAGGTAAGCCAGTCGTTTTTTTTTTACTTCTGTCAAACATTACGGCAGAGCTTTAACAATGCATTTGTTTGCAGGAGGAATACTTCACTGTGATGAAAGCTTTGTTTGCATAACTATTATTGTTTTCTCTCCACAACTGCTTCTTTGTCAAACTAATGATTTCCTTCCCTTTGTCCATGAGTCCACAGAGGGAGGTGCATGCGGTACACACAGACCGAGGAAGAGAGGAAGCTGCAGTGTTTTCACTGAAAGTCAGTTTTTCACAGGCTTAGTGAAATGTCTTGTGTGTCACTTCAGTCAAACACACAATCCCTGAACCTTACAGCATTATCTCCTAAAGACAGCTGTGTTGAGGACCTCTGACTTCCATGTGCTCATATGGTCTAGCTCAGTCCTCCCCCTCCACTTTCTCTGCAAATGGTACAGTCCATTTAAAAAGGTGCTTGTCATCTCTCAATGCTCTGTGTCCTTTCAACAGTCAGCTGCAGGGAGCACATTTCACAGGGGCAGTACTGGCTCTCCAACACACATACAGACACACACATACACACACACAAACTCGCATGCTGTTACGGAACTCTCACGCACATAAACTCACACAGGCATGCTCGCACACTGACACACTTACACCACACACACACACACACCATCTCCAAAGCGTACACTCCTTCCAGCAGATACACATTTCCCCTGAGCTGGATGCCTCTCTTTAAGGGAAAGGACAAACTGCTTTGAGGATTTAACTTGGCTTCCTTATAAAAAGGGAGCGAGAACAGACAGCAGAGGAGAAAGAGGAAGGATTTATTTGGGGACACCTTCCTTTACAGGAGATGTACAACTTGTCAGCATGACACCTTGTCTGGATTCCCCTCTCCTCCTCAGGCAAAAATCCTGAAAATGATGGATGACAACAAGCAGTTGGCCCAGCGCATCGATGGGGCCATTCAGTCCGCCAGCCAGGAGGTGACCAACCTGCGCTCAGAGCTGAGCGCAACCAGCCGCAGACTGGCCGAGCTGGGGGCAACCGACTCTGCCAGCATGCTCGAGACCCTGCAGCACAACCACAACGGTAGGAGAGCAGCTTGGAGAGAGTGAAGTGAGACTAACTGTGTGCTGCGAACATGTGGGGAAGGATGAGTACGCTCTGATGCAGCTGTCTGTAGTCTTGCTGTGTGTGCACGTGTGTTTCTGTATGCAGTGGGTGATGTCAAAGAGTTGGTTGTAAAAGCCTCCACTCATGCTGCTATCCATGGGAATAAGTGTATGTTGAAAAGTCAGTAAGTGAGTGGATGAGTTGAACAAAAGAGGTGAGGGGTTTCTGCTGGCTTGTGTCCACTCTCAGTTCTCCCACAAATCCCTTCTCATGTTGAATAATTAACCTCCTGAACCTTTAAGAGGGGGGTAGTGCTGCACTTTAGTAAGGGCAGAGTGGGTAAAGTTACAACCTCCTTTCACTCTCGGGCACTCTGTCTGCTAGTTCATTCGGTCCTCCCTTAACTGGGCAATGGATCTGTGTCTCTTGAGGAGGAAGGGAAAAGGGGGCTGGTTTTAGGGTTGCCGTGGGTTACTGTTACCGAGAGCTGCTTGAATGGCTGCCCAGTCTGTAGAATGCTGTCCTCTGTGCGTGTGTGTGTGTGTGTGTGTGTGTATGCTGCAGCTGCTTCGTTTGCCCTTTTCCAACTTTTTCACACAGAGTTTGACACACAGATAGGTAACAGATGTGTGTTTTTGCGCCTGTGTACATGCATAAGCATGTGTGGCTACATTAGCACGTGTGGGTATGTGTGCCCATGGGCTGTCATGTCCTTTCAACTTCTGGCACACACGTACTGTCACACTCTTGCCGTTTCCATAGCAGTCAGCTGGTACAGTGAGCTGCCTGATAGGATACATTCCATCTTGGCTTCTGGAGCACTCGGCTTTGAAACCACATATCTCCCGGATACTTCCGAGATCAAGCTCAGTAAAAGGTCTGCTGTATTTCCTCTCTCACATTCACAAGGAAGAATGTGTTGCCTAACTCCCCTTTTACAATGACAGAGAGTCATTTAGTCCTGAGTTGACCCCTGTAGTGTTTTTTTAAAGAGGAAAATGTGAACGGAGGCTGCCTTACACAGCTGGTCAGAAAGAGTTTGGTCATGTGTCAGCATTGTTTTCAATGAACTGCCCCTGTCGCTTTGTTTTTCAGTTATTTCTTTCTGCTTTAGTGTGTGTGTGTGTGTGTGTGTGTGTGTGTGTGCCTTGCGGTATCCCTTTAACCCTGATGCATGCTCACACTCCTGCTGTTTCCATAGCAGTGTGTGTGCCAGTGTGAGTGACGACAAGCATTCCTCTGGGAGGGTTTGAGCACTGATGTCATTGTCCCTTGTAGCTGCTTCTCTGCTCAGCTGAAATGATGCCTGAGGTGTGCATGTTCAGTGGTGGAATTAGAGATGGGACGGTAAACAATTTTATCGCAGATCATGATAAAAAACACCCTCAATAACTTGATCATGGTGAATTTCCATTATCAGGATGAACGTGAATATTTATTCCAGCCCCCCACAAAGAGACTGCTGGACAGCCAACAGTAAAAGAGACTCTGCAACTGCATACACACCAACCTCAGAAAACACAAAATATCCTAATCTAGCATTGCCATATTTTGCATCGAAACATTTGATGCCATTTAAGATATTTTAAAGGCGAGGCTTTTTAAAACCTTTTTTATTAGGTTTTGCAGGATTATGTTAGAGCTTGCCTTTGAAAGTTGGAGCGTCAAATCATCAGTAGACAGTGGACTGTCGGCTGAGATTGCTTCAACTTATCAATGTAAGGCTTCGAGATAACATTATATTCTCCCAAATACTAAATACAAATGTCTCTGGCTTTTGTTTGATATCTAGTGTCGGCAAAATTTCCGATCTGTCATTAGTGACTGTTGGTTGTGTACTATATTACATGACTGCTGCTGTCTCACCAACAGTCCCGTTGAGCCTGTTTGAACTTTAAAACTTTATATGAAAAAAAAGAATTGTTGAATATTTGTATGAAAAGACTGAACCTGATTCAACTCACATAATTCTGAGTCAGGTACAGCCCTTGATTATACAACAGTTGTATCTTTTATAGCGTGCTATCAAGGAACAGAGACATGAGTACTGGCCCTGCTAGACCCAGAACAATAACACATACATGATAAGGGATGTTCAACAGCACTTTAATGGTGTGTCTGTACTCATTAAAACAAAACAAAACAAAAAATCCCAACATATTCACACTTTCCTCCTCGACAATCTGAAAACTTAAGTTTCTGCGATTATATGAGTCAGAAAAGGGCTCCAGACCTTTACAAATACACTGAACCTTCCTATTTTTTCCAGCTTAAGAAACTTTAGCATGTCTCAAATCCAGTGAGTATGAGATGGAGGTAAAGGAGACTTACACTTTCCTTCAGACTTCAGTTTCCTAGCCAGGAAGGTGGTGGAGATGATGATTTTGGAATAAAGACAAAAAGCATATAGAAGTTGAAACCCCAAAGGGAGCACTGACAGTGTTAAGGTCAAGCTTTCAGCCCATGAATTCAGACAAAGTATTAAAAATTATTGACCCGATGTTAAACAAGGAGTGACAGAGCCAAAAGCATAAACATTATAAGGTTGGCAAGTTCACAACTCAGGAAGAAGTCCATGTAAATCTTAGATATTTTAGCCTTTGTAAAGAAAGTGCAGTGCACCACTTTAGATTGTGTCAAACCTTGATTCGCACTGGAGATGATCCGATACTACTGTATTTTTTCCAATACAGATTCTGATACTTGAACTTGGGAATCGGCTGGCACATATGGAGTACTGATTCAATACCATTGTGTTAAAAAAAAGGATACGATGCTGTACACGACTAACCCTGTAAGGATGTGAAATGAAAAAATGATTGCTATCATTGTTGAATGGCATGACTCAGGCAATTTAAACCTAAACATGTGGGACTTTTTAGTGTAAAATATTTCCAAATTGCTGACATTTTGCTAACGGCAAATGTTATATTATTTATAACAGTAGTTGCCAGTCGCTGCACAGTGCAACTCTTTGGCTACTGTTAAATAGCGGGGAAGAGGAATTGATTTCTGAGAAACCTGCGGGTTTATCCTGGTGTGAAACTGCTTTAAAGCTAATTAATAAATCACATGGTATTGGGTTGATGCATAGGCTCCCGTACTCGCCGATTGCTGCATTTTAGGCAATATCAGAGGTATTTTCGATACCGGTATTGATATCAAAACAACTCTGCTTTGCACAAGTAGACGAGCTGTGTGCCTTTCCCAGAATCTTGTCACAGACCTCATGCAATATTTTCTCTCCCAGTGCTGTCACCAGTATTAACTTAATTGAATATGTGAGTGAATATAAGTGAGTCTATTTCTGAGTTATCAGCCTGGCTTTTTAACATCATTGATCATTTGTTTTTCACTAAAAAGAACTTTCACTTAACATGTCCTGTCTGTGATGCAATAAAAGTATTTGTTTCAAGTTATTTTGATGACATTGTGAATCACAGTTATGTTGGCCAGGATAATTGTGAGATGATACCATCCCATGCCTACATGGAATCACATTCATATTAAGAGAAGATTCATAAAACTCGTGTAAAGACCACATTAACATCACAGAGACTGCAGAAAAAGACTTTCTGACTGGTCCATTCTGAAAATGTTTTTGAATTGATAGACATTAAGAAACTGACACCTATCTGAAGATCTCTCTCGAGATGGATTTTGTCAGACATAATTGTCTAGAAATACAGTGCTAAGTGGTTCTGAGTGCCCCTTTTTTCATCATCAAAATGACACATGCACACGTCCCTTTGTTACTGAAGGTTATGATGGCTGATTCCCGCCTTTGTTTGGCCTGTATATCTTCCCACTGTCATTGTGTCGCTGTCAATAAGTCTTTTTTTCCCCTTCACTTCACACCCACCTCTCACTGTCTCTTCTCACCCCCCCCTTTCTCTTCTCCGAGCTGCTCTATACAAGCCCAGGGTGTATAATAGAAACAGCTGGGGATAGGGGGATTAGGTAATTTATCACCAGTGGCTGTGTTGGGAAGGGAGGTGTGTGCTAAGGGTCGCTGGTTCATTGCACAGCCAGCAGAGTGGGAGTCCTGAGGGAAGATGTGCTGGGGGGGTGCTACCTGGCACTTCACTACCAGCAGCACTAACCTTGCTAGCAGGCTAGCTTACCTTAATTGCATTTCTACTGCCTGGGGGTTTACATTTGCATGTTACATTCATGCCAGCAAGAGGAAATGTTAGGAATAAATGGGACTACTTCATGTATTATCTTTCTGTGGTGGTCTGTGGAGAGATATAAGCTCACAGTTGTTTCTAAAGCACATAATATCCAGCCTCCACAATCTCTTACTCAAACACTCTCACACCTTGTCTATATCTTCTGAGCTCAGTATCCTCATGTGGTAGTTCATGAGCTTCCCCCTGGACTTTAATGGACTACATTTAACTTTGCTGTGGTGCTATGGGGCTGCTTATATAGAGAAATGCTGAGCAGCCATAAAACTGGCTCAAAACTTCTGCCCGTGGCCCCAATTCGCGCCGTTCTCATTTTCCCTTTGTGTATGGGAGAGAATGTCACGTCGAGCTCCTCTCTGGAAATTGGAAGAGTGAATGAGAAGCCCATTCTCGTGCTCATTCTGCCACATATCAGCCATATATTTCTTTAGCTAGAGGTATTTCTGAGGTGTCTTTCAATTTACTTTTATAAGGTTTTCAGTAATGGTGGTGGTGGACAAGACGCTTTTCATTCAAATTGCGTCAGATTTAGAATGAAATGCTTCTTACAGCCTATTTCATAAAGGTGCGTACAGGCGGGAAAACTCCTCTCTCTGCAGTCTCCAGTTTGTGTGCGACTCACATACCCAAACCACGATTACGCATGCTAGATCCACTGTGGTTACCTTGATTATATCTGGCACAACCAACACAGAGCACCCTTCTGTGGTGTTGTGCACATCAAACTGGTTGGGTTTTATCTTTGTATTCTACACAGTCTCTCAGTGTATGCAGTGCAAATCAACAGGAGTGTAACAGATAGTGACATCCTCAGAATGCATGCAATAGAGGCAGGCCTGTGGCTATGATGAGCCACATGCTGCCGTAGCAGAATCATGCCTGAACATACTGTTTGGGATAAGAATTAGTTCTTTAAACATTTATTGAAGGAATTGAATTCACAAACACTGTGCACCTTTACATTGTTTTACACTGAATGTCAATAAGCCGTGTCCGATTTAAACGGACAGACCTGGGCATATCTCAAACACGGTTATCGGCAGTTTGACAAGCTCCACTCCGGAGCTTTTCCAGAGCTTGTGGCTGCATCTCACAGTGTTTATCAGCAGATGAAATTTACTCTGTTGTCATGGAGATGGCTCAGTTGTCATGACGTGATCCGCAGTTTAATCACTGCTTTCAAGCCCTGTGTTCAGTATACATTAAAATGCATGTAATCATGTAATAGATACAAATCAAATGTTCGTGTTCTCGTTCTTCTCAATAACAGGTTAGTTTAACATGCTGTAATTGTGTTCCCAGGCTAATGAAGGCACCCTGGCTATGGCTAACATTTGCTGCTAGGTATAATAGCTTCAGTGTTAACTACCATTACAATTCCAAACCCATATTTCCACACATGATTGTGACAAATATTAAATTTAACACCTGTTTTACTGGAAACATGGGGAATTTGCTGACTCATGGTCTGAACAGTACTAGCAATTGCTAATAAGTTAGTGAGCTAGCTTGTAAATGTTAGGTAGCCAGCCTGTTTTCTTCAATATATCATCTTCATCGCCTCAGTTAAATTATTTGCCTCCTATTTTTGGTCCTATAAGGTGTTCTGATACAGACAAAACAACAAAAGGGGAAAATGTTCTGCAGGATTTTGGGGGTTTAGGGAGGATTGCGGGGTCTAGGGGTCATCATTCTGGTGACTTTTAAAGAATGGAAGTAACAAAATCACAAGTACAACATGTTGGCATGTTTATATTGAATGCATCTGATTTGGCTCAGTTTCCAGTTCATGACCCTGGTACTCCACCAGCACAGGGAGGAGGGAAGGAGGCCAGGCTGTAGGCTTACCCCGAGCCAGGGACCCAAACCTGGCTGTCTTCCCGGGCCCACGCACCCTTGAGTCCTGGATGCCTAAGCAGGGTGGAACGGGAGGCTCACGGTCCATGGAAGACAGCTGGGTAACACACCGTGGCAGAGGAGGGCAGGCTGGGTCCCCCTCAACTCCCAATGTCCCCTCATATCCCCACTAGAGCGTCCCATCGGACCTATGCAAGCGTGACGCGGTCAGCATAGAGATGAGGTGTCCACCAGCAGCCACGCCTGGCAGGAGGGAGAGAGGGGAAGTGCTAACAGGGTTGGATACAGTAACATTGTGCTTTTACAGTTGTAGAGTTTATACACGCTCTACTGTGCCAAAAACAGGTTGTGAGCTTGACAAGGAAAACATTTGTCATAAGTAATCCGGGAGGAAACTGGGAGAGGGCAATGAAAAACAGGAGTCTCCTGGAAGAAAATAGGAGGGTTGGCAAGTATGCTATGTACGTAGCGTCTGTGTCAACTTAAAATGATGTCACCAGGATACGTCACATAATAGTGATCGGTTATGGCAAAATAAAATCTTCATGGTGTAAAAGAGCGCTGCTGAATGGACCACCAATTGCTCACAAAACTCCATGTTGGATATGACTTGAAATCATTGTGTTGGGCTGTTTTTTGGATGTTACATTGTGAGGTGACAGAAAATTAGGCATCAGAGAGAGGGAACAACAGAAAGATGGCATGCAGCATACTTAATGTTACTTCATGTATTCAAACCAGGAGTAAGTGGTAATGTGTTTTCTTCTTTGCAAATTCTAAGAGTAATAAAATAATATAACATTTTATTTATTTTGGCTGTTACAGTACCTAATTTATTATACATCCAATGCTTTAGACAGCTTTTATAAGTGGTAAAACCATTTGATCAGCATCTCTTTTGTCTTCTTTTTCCCCGGAGAAAAGGTGACAAGTGGAGGCAATGAGTGTAAATTGGCTTACTCGATATACTTTACTTGTGTTAAGCAGCCTATTTACTTAGCACAAGCACTTTTCCATACTTGGCTGAATGTCACTGACTTCTTCAGAGTTTACTTTGGGTCTAAGTGTGAAAATATGCTGATACTGTTATTAATGCAAGTTTTTTGGATAAAGCATTGGGTATTTTTCTGCAGCTGATTGTATTCTAACCACCTCTCCTGGGGGATGATAATGTTTATTTATTCAGCATTGGAAGGTTATGAGAGAAGGTCAGTTCTATTGCATTTAATGACTCATCCATTCTTGTAGCTGAGAGAGAGAGAGTGTGTGAGCAAAGCGTGGTTGGTCAAGCATTTACAAGATTATTGACCACTTTATGTGGCTCAACACAAAGGGCATGCGTTTCTGCCTGAACCTCATCAAAAAGTTTTACATGATGCGCGGGTAATCATTTGAGTCAAACACAGATTTTATCCTTGTGATAATTAAAAATACAAAAATATATTAATCTTCAAGGAGGGGTTATCCAGAAGATCAAGAATGAGTTAGGCCCATTATATCATTTAGCATGGAGGATTTGCTCTCTCTATACATCATTAATGAGCAGACAAGTGCTGCATGTTAAAATGCTACTGAGGCTACAGTTTGGTGGTGCTCTGTGATTCTGTTCACGGAAAACCTCCTCAGCCATTGACATTAGATATTAAACAGGATTAAGAATATTGGGAGGCTATTTGCTTAAAAAGTAGCTCCATTAGAGGTGAGCAGAAGTGCAAAATAGACATGACAAGACTGCTCATGCTTTCAACGCTATTAGCCAGGGCTTGGGTTGGAAAGAAAAAGGTGCCGGTCCTCGAGACCAGCATCGGCACAGCATGTCGTATCGGGTGTTTTTATTTGGTTTAACCTCTATCTCGCAGGCACCTTAAAGTAGGACAGCCCACCTCTCTCAGAGTGGCCCCACCTGCAGGCTACAGGTCGATGCAGTATTGTGATGGCAGGCCATGCATCAATACAGGACTCTGAAAGCAAGAGGCGAAGCTTTTTTTCCACCAGCTGTGTGGCAGAACCCATTGGCATCTTACAATAGGAGATGGGCAGCAGATTTCGCCTCCTCCCTGTTTCTTGAGACAGTTCAAAAACTGTTACAGAAATGTCTGACGTCCCTCTGTTTTACTCGCTGTTGAACAAAAAAAAACTGCACAGACTGCCTGTTCCCAAAATTGACTGCCTTGGTAACACTCCTCAGGTATGCCAGCCACACACTGGACGAGAATCAAGCCAATATTGGGCCCCATTACCTTCTCCCAACAATCGTCAGTAGGGGTGGGCGATACCATATCTCTCCCAGTAATACCAGTATTATTTTTATATGATAAAATAAAATCTCATCATGATATGGGTCAATATTTTGAGTTGTTGACATAATGACATCATACCTGTACACACAGCAATAACAAGCAAGGCTAAAAGGGAGATTGCGACCAGCTCCATGGTCAGTGGCGTCATTAGGCCTGAACATCCCAAATGTTTCATGAACAGCCCCGCACTTTTTCAAACCCTTTTAGCGACTTGCTGCTCAGACTAAACTCAGTTAGCAGCTCCTCCAGCAGCAGCACACCGTCTCTATATCGCTCTCCTCTCTCGTCATGTGCATGTAGAAATCGGCATCACCATGTCATTTTGTCATAAGCCTGTCATAATGTAAGCCTATGTGAGGCTTGGCAAAAAACTAAATATGTTTGATGGCCATCACAACATAACAGCCTGCCAATAAATGTATGTCCGTCTGTGTGTGTATGTGTGTGCGGGGGCTCTGATGGTCAGCGCTGACTCAGGATGTTCCTGGCGACTAATTTCCCTGTAGACTAAACAAAAATTTTAATTAAGACTTGTCGACTACTTTAAAAAAGGAAACCACTCAGACAACAGTCAAAATTTAGCACACTTACTTGTTAAGTATTTGAAACATTGTCCCAAAAAATACTGAGTGCATTTGAGTATAAAGAACCCTTTGAAGCCTTCAATCACAATTTTCATCAACCATGTGGGATTTTAAATGCCGCTGAAGTACGAGACACGGTATGAATGTGAACATGATGGCAACAGTCAAAAGCTAACCACTAAAATAACATCTAAAATGAATAAATTGGCTCTGAAATGTGGGGCACATTGAACTTTGCAGATTATCTGACAAAAATGATAACAATTAACTCTAAATTTGATAAAACATTATCTTAATTACTATTAAATATCAGCTGAAATGAGAGGCATTTTGTGCCGTGCCGTATGAATGTGAACTCTGCACATGATCTGAGTTGAATGTGGTTGCGCATTTCTCCAGTCCATTGATTATATGCCAGTTTTTTCTGACTCAGCCTACATGCTACCTTGTTTTCATTTTCTAGATCAAAGTACTGCCAAACCGTGCTGGTTTTGTGAGAGAACATCTCTCCAATTTCCCACCGTACTGTTACAAAACTCCAGTCTACTCGAGCGTTACTGCAGGAAGGGCAACTGCTGTCTGACGACTCTGTAGCCCCCATTAGTGGCGGGCGGCTGCATGACAATTAAGTGGCCTTGTACGTGATTAAAACGCTAATTGGTACGCTAATATTTCTGATGCCGACTAGCAAGCAGGCGGATGTTTGATCATTTAGATGACAAATTGTGTGCATCCCTAGCTGTGACTGACACAAGTTACAGCGGGACAAGTAACGTTTGTGAAGAAATGACAGAGCGTACAGGTCCAGGTGGAAAAAACAGTTTAATCTTTTGAATTTTTCCTAAAGAAAAAGAGGGGTAAAAAGTTAGCTTGTGTAGATGTAGTTACTTTTTTAGCAACTGTTTAGAAGTGTAATTTGTAATTGATTTATTTTGCTGCAGCCTAGTAGCCATACTTTACACAGAATCTGAATCTCACTCTTAGTTTACTGTTTGTAAACTAAAGAACTGTGATAATGTTTAAGTTTTACTGTATATTTGAAGGAAAACTTACATTTATGTTGACATAAAATTATAACACTACTTTTGTTGCAATTGTATGTTCTTGAAATTAATAATAGAATATATTTCAGTATTCTGTTATAAATTGAGGAATTTCATTTTTGCAAAAACACCCTGAAATATCATATTATTTCAGGGTCATTTCGCCCACCCCTAATCATCAGCAAAGCTCAGAGTTTTTGATGGTTCTAAAGATCATCTTGCCAGATTTTCCTGCGATGAGGTATGCTAAGAGTGTTTTTCATATCCCCCAATCTGCTCAGAAGTCTATTCTGGCTGCACTGATTTCAAATCGCAGATATTCAACATGTTCAATATTTATCCTGTTGTAAGGGGAACCCCGAGGATCGCTGTTAGACCTGTAGTTTTTAATGCAGTATCAAATGGGATTCAGCTCAGAATTTACTCACCTCCATCTCACACTATGACATCTACAAACTATATTTATCAATAAATCTGAAAGTGATTTTTCTGTAAAAAGTAGTGCAAAAACTAACAGCTAGTTCTTCCCGTCCCAAGTCTGCCAAATGTATATACTCTGAAGTCATGTGTTATCATGAGAGATTTGCAGATTTGAGAGTTTAGACTCATTGTAAATGCAAACTGATAGTGTGTTGTTGCTGTTTTGGCCAAATTGTTGCTTTCCAAACTCTTATGGAACAAACTGGGAAGTTTATCATTACGTATTGTTATGCATAAGGTCTCTTACATTTTCAACATCTGTTAGATTTGAAAATGTAACAGATGTTGTGTTCCTTAACATGGCATTTCAGAGAAATTACTTTGTTCTGTGATTACAATTTTTAAAGCATGCGTGCAGATCCTCTCTGCTCAGTGGGGCTCCCATCATTCTTTGTACTGCACTCAATTGTCAGTATATATTAGGGAAACACTACTTGTGCTGTAAACGCTTCATTAACATTGAGAAGAGTTGGACATTTGTATTCCTGCAGTGTGCAGCATGCACACGTGGATACACTGAAACATGTGACATGCACTGCTAATTCCCACTATAACATTATAACACTGCAACAGCAGAGGATGTCATCGTAGCATTAATTTTTTGTTTCATTGAATTTCTAAGTTGATGTAAAAAATAAATAACAAAGCAGACTGTCTCTTCTCAAAGGCACAACTGTTTTAGACTCACCGTTAATTCTTAAGTATATAAAATAGAGACGGGATTTGCATAATTTAAAAGACACTTTTATATCGCCACTTTTTCAAAATGTCAACAGGCTTTTGCATAATTTTCTACCCTCTTCAATTAGGGTAATGTATGCAAAAAGGGGTCTTTGGTGTGAATTTTTCCAGAGTTGCTTCAAATGTCACTGCTTTCTTGTTAAGAGTACGACTTGAGTGCTCGCTTAGTTATATTATATCGCGCTCATGTTTATGAATAGATATCAATAGCCTTGGAAACATGTTGTATTGAATAAATCATGATTATTTCATTATTTTAAGGAAATATCTACAAACTACTCATGAGTGATATATGACATCCTCTAATATTTGATAGATATAAAAAGTAGCAGGGCAACAAGCTGTGTGTTTTCATTCATCTGCTTTATTTAAGGAAGTTAGCTTAAATTTCTGAACACATCTCCTGCTGCCAAAGCGCTGAACATTTGATCACTGTCTCTGCTGCATCAAGCTCCAGGGCGAAAATATCATTTCCAGCATTGTCTTCTTTTATTGTTAAGTTGTGGTCCTGTCAAAATCCCAGCAGAGTCACTCAAGTGTAGAATGTCCTCACATAGATTACAGGTTTTTCCATGAATTGCATTTCCTGCTGTCTTTTGTCTGCTGAGACGATGCCTGAAAACCCTGACATTTTGCAACATGCCATTACCTTCATACCCTTTCACACTCCCTTCCATTGATTTGATGAAGAGGGATAGGTGTAAAGCTGCTGTCACTCACAGAGGCATTTGGTGGAGAGTGGCAGCTGGGTAGTGAAAAACAAAGAAACAAAAAAAGACAGGAAAGATATAACGGGGGTAATGCAGTCATAAAAGACTGCAATGAATTACCCCAAGCTGTGAAAATGGCACCAAATCTCATTAGTGTTTTTTGTATATGGAGATGGCTTTTGAGTCCTCTCTCTGTATATGGCAATGAGAAACTTAATGACTTGTGTGAGGCAAAATGATAGTCCTCCTCAGGTTTCATGTTTATGGCACGTTTTATGGACATTTATTTGACAAAGTTACCCAACAGATGGTTACTCATCAAAGCAGTCCTCAAAAGTGCAACAAAAAAATTGGAAACGCCACAATTGCCTTTGGCAAACTTCATTTAGCTCCTCTGCTGGCGTCGGCTGCAGTAACTTTCCTAATGAATCCCAAGTTTAGACGGAATCACCACCCACTGGAGGTTGTATTTCAAATGGAACGACCCATGTCGGTATAATTAATAAGGCTGAAACCTGAACATGTGGTTGAAGGTAGTAATTACTTGCCTATAAAGCATGTTAATGATGAGTGATGTTAGTCTGTAACCATATGCCTAAAGGTCATTCATTTACATATACATGTAGTCATCAGCTGAATGGGAGAAGCTTGTGAATTAGATTGATTACAGTGTAGCATGAAGTTAAAATACATCACATGCTGCCTCTTATGTGTGTGTGTTCACCATACTCTGGGTGTGTATTCATCACAGCGCTGCCACACACACGCCTCTGTGTGGCCTTGTCATAAGTTATTGAGCAGAGGAAGGAAGTGTTTTCCGGAATATCAACAGGCCTTGACACACTAGCAGTGGCTTTGTTTGACATTACAACTCAAATACTAATTAACTCGCCCCCCCACTGCCACACACACATTTATTCTCTACCTGAATAGACAATTTGATGCCCTTCATAGCGTTTGGGTAGGTCAGGTCTGTAGTGTGTATTTGATGTTTTGGGTTGGTCGCAGTATGCATTAATGAGTTTGAGTGGCTCTCGGGTATGTAAATTAGTGTTGCCCTCTCTCCTTCAGCCTGCCTTTCCTGAAAACTGATGCTTACAGCACTCTCACGCACAGCGGCAGATGGCGTGAGCGAGTGTGCTTGGTAATCGGTGACATTGCACATATTCAGATGCCATGAAGTGCAAACGCTGAGCTGCTTCATGCAAAACTGTGGAAGTACAGGGTGAGAAAGAGAGAAAGAAAAGTGCTTTAGTACAGCGTAAATGTCACTTTTCAAACAGAAAGACATTTCAGAGAGGATCTGGAATATTGTGTAGCTCCATGAAGGTGACAGTCCAGTATAATGGATTGTGCACCATGTGGATAGACTACTGTGAACAATGATTAAAACTCTCATTAATTTGATGGAAAGCTTCATTAGTGGGTGATGGTGGGTGGTGGGCATCATTGTTTTTATACTGCATCCAGTAAGATCCCCCATTAGTTTCTAGATGGCCTTCATTTTATATGTTTGCCACAGGGCGCAGCTCAAACACATTAGACAAACTTGTTCCCCCACATTATGTGAGCGAGGATCATTCGTAACTGTATCGTTGCCAGTGATCCAGTGATCATAAAGGAAATGAAATGAGAAATTAGTGCAGCTGGATCTATGCAAAGCTATACTGCAATTACATCGGATGGGTGTAGAAATCCACACAGTGGAAGCTGATAGGTCTGCTCTGTTGCCCCAGAGATTGTCTCCTAATAGGCTGAGATAGGAAATGAGGAAAGCGTGTGCTCGTCAGGCACGGAGCCCCCCCCAGTGGTTTTTGAATGATGTGATGTGACGGGGACTGGGGGAAGAGGAGGGAACTGGGAAGGAGGGGGTCCTCTGCGGGGCATCCTAAGATTTTGTCAGCAATTATTCACAATGAGGTGCAGGCAGACGATCGGCTGTGGCAGGAGCAATGATGAAGTGACATTTCCTCTGTTCATCTCACATTTCTGGAAGTGGTAGATTGAAAGGATGTGAGCTTTGCCTATTTCTGTCCTCGCTTCCATTTCTTTGAGGCCGCTGCTGTGGTGTAAATGTGTTTGATCATTACAAAGTGCTGCAGCACTGTGTGGAGACATTGTAGTGCTGGATGTCATCGTTATACTTTATTTCTCTGCACGTCTCTCTGTAAAATGTTCAGGAAGTATTTGTAGTAGTATGATTTCAAAATGGACTTTATTTGATTGTCAGGTTTAATAATTTTTATATCTCTGTGGCACATCTAAAGAAACTAGCCTCAGTTTTAAATACTTTACCATACATTGAAATAATTCAACTTACAGCTACAGAGCAGGAACAAGAAGAATACAATGACTGTTTGGCAAATGGGCTCTGTGATCTCACTTTTGTGTGATAAGATGGACAGTAGCATCTACTGTCCTGTGAACAGTAGCAAAAGTGTTTGCGGCAAACAGAGATCTTCCCCAGGATGCCTTTAAGATGAATGGACGAAGTAAATTCCCTATCATGTCAGAGGAGGCACCCTATTGTTGCCCTGATAATGCTACATCGTGAACAACAAATTTGAGTTGAAATCAGCAGGAGGAGAGCTAGTTGGCTCTAAGTAGCTGGTGGCCAGAAGTAACAGCTCACAGAGGTTGCACTGGGTTACATTATGATGCATTTAAGCTCTATTCAGTAAAAATTAGTTTTGGGTGAAGGTTAATTGTAACGTTCTTAAAATGTAATTTTGTAACAGTTGTTTGAAGAAGAAATTTGTTGATGTCTTACCAGCAAAATTAGAGAGATGTTAGAGAGGGAATTATGACATTTATAGTAAAAAGGCTTGATGATAAAAAATATGTTTTCATATAAAAGGTTACATTAAAGGTTGTTTAAAAAATTGTATAATTGAGTGTAGTATAATGAGGGGCTGATTGACTTAAAAACTATTATCTGATCTCTTTCCCTGGCACAAAAGGGGGAATAAAGAACAACAAAAACAAAATGAAAACATTGGTAACGGCCCAGAATTTCAATATCAGTGCATCCCTACTTTCTTTAATGATTGTTCAAATGAAGAGCAATGTTCATCTTCTTCTACTTCTACAACAGGGTGTTAATTTTGGATCCTAGCTGGGGGGTACGTGGTGTGTGCAACCCTAGATGATAAGAGTATTTTGGGTGCAGGTATAGCCGAATAGAATTACAGCATAGCTCTGCAGAGGCATTGCCTTGGCTCAGAGCATTTTCAGACATATGTACTGGTCCTGGGTCGGATTTCTCCTCACACACATCCCACTGCAACCGTTTAGGAGCTGACAAATAGAGTGAGATCTCGGATCAGTGATTCCGCAAAGCCTCTACTCGTGTGTCAGACGGCTTCCACCAGCTCACAAGGACCAGTCAAGGGAGCTGTGAGGGTGTTTAAAAATTTTTGTGAGACATTGCCTTGAAATTGTTACATCGCTCTCTGAAAAGGGCACAGGATGTTATGTTCCTGGGCTAAACCAATGACGTTGGGTGTTTAAAGATAAGGATCAGAGGGAGTGTGGAGGTACTCATGTACAGCAGACACTAACGTAGCTATTCAAGTATTAAACACTCCCCTTCACCTCCCATAATTTGTTCTTGACATGCTGCTTGGAATGATGCCCTTAAATCTTGTTGATGGTGTTGAGTCTGGATAAGTTCACTATTTATGGATGCCAATAACAGTTCACTTCCTCTCTTAATGCTTTTCTATGATATAATTTAGGCACTGATCATGTTGACTTTGGCTTTAAGTGCTGCATTATTTAGTAAGAGGTTACAAGAGAGATTTTGGGAGTTGTCTGGTAGTACTCTACTGGACACAAGATTTTTAGTATTAAGTAAGTATTTTGGAGAGGATGTCACTCTCACTCCCTGTCTTTGGCTGTGATCCCATTGGACACCTGTGCTGAAACCAAATGTGCAGCTGTGAGTGCTGCTAGTGACACAGAGCCAGAGGTCAGCGGGTGCAGTTTGCATTACATCATCATTCCTATTGCTATGCAACGCAATGTTTGATAACTTGCAAGCCATACAAGTTTTATTAGCGAGCTAACTTGTGCAACAAAGGAGATAATTGTTGAGAATAATGGCTGAGAAAAAGGTTAGAGATTGCTTTTCTTACTCTGGATGAAAAAGTATGCAGAGACATGATGTGGCGTGACTAAGTAGAGAGTGCCTTCACTGTTTTATTATCTTGTCTGCCAGCTGCCAAGGTAATGCCCGTTTTAGAGTTTCCACATGATAAATCAAAGCTAAATTTGAGACATTTTTTATTTGGAATTCCCAGGAGTGCAACCCTAATGCAGTTTGTCCTTAGTTTGGAAGAAAAAAATACTGACAAACATGAACTGACAAAGGCACAGATTCACAAAACTGCAGTAGTAGTAGTAGTAGAGATCTTACCTCTTGTTTCCGCTTCTAATTATCACATCAGCAATCAGCATACACAGTGCTGTTTGCTGGAGTCAGTTAGTCAGGCCTGGCTGTTGTGAATACGAGTTATCGTTCAGCCTACAATTGTCCATCTATCAGCATGCAGGCTGTCCAGCCAGCTGGTGCCTGCTGGGTTGGAGAGGCAGATTGGGCAAGCCTGGATGTCACAGTGGGGGCAGGTGGGCCCCGCCATCAGGTACCGTAATGCCCACTGGCACAGACGGGGCCGTCTCGTAAGCCGCGTGATGGGGGACGGGACATGTGTGGTGGTGGCGGAGAGAGGGAGGCATCTTGAGCCATGTGTATGCCAACCCTGACAAATTGGATAAAGCCTCCAGTGGATAGGAAGGGCAGTGCCAGTGTGAGGCTGACATATGAAGAGGACTGGCACAGTGGGTGGAGTGGGCAGAGAGCGGGAGGGGTGAGGGTGGCGGAGAGCAGATGTGTGTGTCATCACAGCCCTGGCATCACGCTGAAGGAGAGGAAGCATTACTTACGTTAATGGACGTAAACAGACGGATACACACATACACAGAGCAATAAGTGATGTGTCTGTGTGTGTGTGTATGAGTATGAGTATGAGAGAGAGAGGACCTGCCCTTCTATAACAAGGCCAAAAAAAATACTGCCTATAGAGCTGTTTTCACACGTACACAATGTGTGTCTGGGGATACTCTTCATCCTCTACCTCATTAGTTTTTTCACGTGTCATAAACCAATTTTTTGCCTTTCTGCCCCTATTACCTAGTATGAAAAATGACTTGAAAGTCATATTTTATCTGCTGATGCATTTGTGCTTTGAAAATGCCCCTAGACTTTCTTGCAGTGTCAGGTTAGCTGCAGTGTTTGCTCCCTCAGACTAACAGACCACACAGTACACAGGAGAAGCTGCGCAGCAAGCGAACAGTGCTGCCTGAAGGTAGTGGAGGTGTTATCTAAACTAAAATTACTGTAGAAGCATGCTTGTCAAAGCAAATTTGGCAACACTGAATTGCCTACACTTGATGCAGTTCAATTAGTGTTATGCTGTGAATTAGTCTTAGTCCATATATATGTATGGAGACTGATTACTGTCATGTCATACTGACATGCAACAAAAGGGCTGTACCCGACTCAGAAGTATGTCAGTCAAACTGGATTTGGCTGGTCAATATAACATATTCAACTACTCATTCCTTTTTTTCCATACAGAATTTGAGAGTTTCAGGGAAAACCTGGAAAAGTCATAGAATGTCACAATCACATTTTCCAGGCCTTGAAATGTCATTAAATTAGTAAAAAAAATCATTGAAAGTTTTGGCAAAGTCATGGAAGTTTGCCACTGGAATCTTCTATGGATAACCTTGTATGTAATATAATATAAGGGCTTTTCCTTCTTCCTGTAACTGTTGACGTAACATAGCTCTAACATCTAACATTTGTTTACCATCGTGTATCTTTCCTAATTTCTCCCCATGTTCTGTCTCTCCCTCACATATGCCAGCCAGCTGAAATTACATTTAAGTTGAGTTTGAATGTGTCATGTTTAAAAAACACCACGTTAGTTTGGCAAGTTTTTTTGTCATGGGTCCTTGAAGAGTCATGGAAAAGTTTTGAAATTTTGTCCATGAAAATGTGTGCTAACTCTAGAGTTTGAACTGGTGTTGGCAGGATGTTCAAGATGACATCGACGTTACAGTACACAAGCCAAGTTAGCCCTCTGAGCTAATATGTGCTAACTACGCTAACAACAGATCTGATTGATTTTTCTTTTCTTTTTGTCGCTGACACTAGATTTTAGGGTTGAGCTGAATACTTGGATGAAAGTATAGAGTATCCGGTACAAATAATATCCTTTTTACGAGTACAAGTGTCATCCAAGTAAAATGTGTCAGTATCCGTAGTTGTGAAATAAAATCCTCATTTGGGTAGCTCGTGATCAAAAATGGTCCGAAATTAATGATAAATTTAGCAACTTCTGATTATTTCATATCAATTTCAGGCCTTAAATAACAACTTCTGATAATGTCCCACTCATCTACAGTTTAACACCCACCCATTTCTGGTTTAAACTCCGCCCATCCTGAGTACAGATAAGGATATTTTAGTTGGTTGAACAGATACAGATAGTGGTATTTTCGCTGATCCCTACTATACTATCATATGAAGGTATTGTGAGGAGTAATTACTTCTAAGCAGAAGGCAGGAGATAACTCTATCTCGGAGCCTGGCCGGGCAAAGTCTTTCTTCTTCTTTGCAGCTGTCTCAGACTCACCCTGGGTCTGGGTCAGTTGCCTGTACCAGTGACAAGCTTGTGAGCAAGGAGTGCTCACTCTGCAGCTAAATCTTTGGACCAAGACGTTTGTGACTGACTGGGGAAAAAAAAGAAACCCAAACTAACAACTGCTCAACTTTAAGGACCTTAGGTGACTGAGGGGTCTTCGACCGAAGATGCAAATTTTTTTACTTTCAGGGGGGCAGCTCTAATGGACAGATTAATCAACGGTGAAAATTATCATTAGTTGCAGCCCTATTAAACTCTATATATGGTGACTAATAACTTCCATGTCATGCAGACATGCAAAAACATTATATATTTACTTCAAAATACAAGTGTCTCTGAACTAAATTAGATCCTCCTGATGTATTCTGCTGTCAAGTCTCCATTTTCTAGAATTATTTTTTGTGGTGTGCGTGTAAGTTACCATAATTACAATGATCAGTCTCAAATTTGTCCTTTTCTGGTTAAAAATAAGAACATTTTGACACTCAGGCCTAGTTATTATAAGACAACCAAGAATTAAAGTTCACTTATCATAGCAGTGAAAACAGGTGGCTAACAGTCAATTACATTGCAGGTGTGCACTGAGGATATTGCATCATTACATCAGACGTCCATTAGCTAGCTGAAGCAAAATTGCTCATTTATACTAAACTAAAGCAGTTACAGATTCCTCACAGCTGGTTTCACCTCAGAAAAAAGGAGATTAACTGAAATGTATCTCCTGAGTTGCAAAGACTAACCTTTTCCTTTCAGTCCTGTAGGTTTCTCATATGTGAGGGTTTTTTTCATTCAAACTGATTTACTGGCTGGAAGAGAAATAAACAGAGGCTTGGCCTCAGTAGCCTTGTTGGCAGACGGAGAGCTGTATTTGCCTTAACCCACTTAAGGATCTGTCCTGTCATCGTCTTTCATTTTATTGATCAGTATAGCACTGTGATGACCAACTCCATAGCTTCCTAGTGCAGCTTTCATTATGTAATGAAGATATTAAACAGTGCAAAGATGTCAGATGATACTGCATGTTGAAAGCAATCTGCAGTCTCTCTCATTCTTAATTGAACTGAACTGCCATTGATTATCTGCACTGCTGGTCCGAGGCAGTGTATCATGACGCATGCAATGTGAAAGGCCTCAAGACTCAACAAGTAAGGGTGTTAGTTTTGGGTCGATGCATCATTGAGCCCACGTGACCCTTAACTATGGACATGACCTCCAAAGTGAGGGTGTGATGTCCTCTCACAGTCATTAGAAAGTGTCCAATGCGTCACCATGCCTGTTTAAGACCCAATGAATCTTTATCAGCAGGAAGCTGGGCAGATGCCTGATCAATAGGATGGGGAAGAGGAACAGAAGAGTCAGTGCTACCAAGTGTTTCTTTTGTAAGCAGTCATCCAAAGAAAGTCCCTGACCTTCTCTTTTTGAGCCATTGTTTAAAAGCAACAGCAAACATTGCTCACATACCTAAATGATTAATCAATTAAGAAAAATTTAAAGAATTGTCAAAAATTTTTGGGGCATCTACGAAAGTTTGGGGACAATATATCTGCAGTACATTAGTTTATAGGTAAATTAAAAACTTCATCACAGTCTTTCAAATCAAAAAGTTTATGGTCTTTTTCAAACATCCTCTTTAAAAACTGAAGATCTAACAAAAAATATGGCAAAAAATACAAGGCAGTGTTTCAGTTTAGCCCTACTGACATTTTCAGAGTCAAGTAA